>JAPYYW010000020.1:0-236943 GCA_030522545.1 Cremastinae sp. A BG-2022a | reverse complement strand
AAATCTGTCAAAAATTACTTGGTTTTGAGATAATAGAGTCGCGGCCTCTCGGCTGTAAATGGACTTGCCTCGAGTCGCTGCCGCGACTCTTGATTTCTTGAACTTTTTATACACAGATGAACAATATATTATTACCTTAAGCTTAAAAAAATCCAAAAATAAATAAATAATTCGTAAAAAAACATTACACAAGTCGAAAAAAAAACAGTAGCCGAGAAATTTCATTATCTCTGACAATTTAGTCACGTTAAATGTCATTTTGAGCGACTGATGGTAGTTTTTTTTTCAAGCTCCCGTCTCGTATTCCCAAGCGTGGGGAACGCATCGAGACTCATCGATACGTTTGGCGCGTTACAGTCGAGCGACAGTGGCTCGCAATTTGCAACGGTGGTGGGCGCGTACAGTCCAGTTTATAGCCCGTACCTGTTACGCATAACAACCGCCGAACAGCTAGAACTAATCTGGCCTAAGCATTCCATACGCGCCCTATGTATTTGTCAGAGAACGGCCAACGTCGTCGTAGCAAGTGGAATGGGAGAGCTTTATCGATGTAGGCATGTACGTGGATATCTCTGTCTTTCTCTCCCCCTCCCCCTTCCCCAAATCTTTCCTCTCTATATCATTTTACGCGCATAAATTTTCCATCCCGAATGACTTGCGTGGTTGCTAGTATGAAATCCATGTCGACCAACATTCTCTGGATAGTAACACGAAAACATATATGCTTCGAAACGGTGTAATCCGTTGAAATTTATTACTCTTGTAGAAATATCACTATTACGTTGATCTAAACTAGGATTTTCAAACCATCGCTTGCTTGGTCAGGTTGGCATTAAACAATACTTCATCACTTTGATAGAGTTTCATTGGCAAGCTTCAATGATCCAAAATTGATGATTTTTTGAGTTTGAATTCAGTTATCGGAGTACACACTTTCATTGAGGATTCTCTATATGATAAAATATGAAAAATTGCTTGAACAAATATCTTCAATTTCTGAAGAATCAAAAATTTCCTCGAATACTATACAGAAACTTTAATATTGGAGAACATCCGTGCTAATTTTAAAGAGATAGAAGATTCCGTGGAATATCATATTCTGCGTAGAACCACGGTGGTCGCACCTCAAGTGTTAGTTTGGTAACTCTTAAATTATATTTAGTCAATTAGCAACACACTGGCCGGGTTGCTAATTATCTTGGTTAAAGTGTGTCAGGGTCACGACCTTGCGCTTTTCTCGAGCGCTTATGCTACGGATTTGGGCAACGCACGTGACTCACACCTTCCTGGCAGGCTCTCACATACATTGGGTGCATAAAGTGCACTCTCATGCATTTATTTATGGCAAAGGAAGGACGAGGGTCGTTCGGGCTTTCCCCGAGTTCCCATCAGGTGTAGGCACTGTGCGGTCGAGCCAGTTAGCAAGATAACGCTCTCGTGCATTCTTATCACGGTGTGCAACCTCCGGAGTGCCCGGGCACCCAAAAAGAGCGAGAGGCAAAAGTAAAATAACGCGGAGAGAGGGCGAGTCAAGCGTGAAGCACAGTCGCGCAGTTGCTCGAATTTACATTTGTGACTTTTGCGGTTTAACCGGAGAAACGCTTGTACACGTGAACGAGGAGGAAAGGGAGACGGAATTAAGTGAACAAGGAGTCGAACAGAGAGAGAGAGAGAGAGCAGACACTTTCGCCTCTGGCGCTTGGCTCGATATGAAATTCGCGACTCCGGAGAATACAAGTCCCGGGACTCATATTCGGCTTTGCTCTAAATATAATATCGCTGCATCTCCGAGCTGTTTCCTTGTTTCAAAGCTTCCATATCGCGTTCAAGCTCCCATCCAAATAATCGCATTGGAAATTGGATCGAGGAGTGACGAAATACTGTTGAGACGAGCGAGAAAGTCATTCCAAAATGGAAACGATATTTTATTTGAAGCGAGAGCACGTTTTCATAATTCCTGATTATATTTAGTAAGGGGGCCCGCTTTTAATCATTGGCCTTCGAACAATCTTCGGTAATCAGAGAATTAAACTCTTTTTTCATTCAGGCAGTGAATTCACTTGAGACTTACCAGATAGAAAATTGGATGAGAAAAGACTTTGGCGCAATGAGCCAGCCACAAAGATCTCGCTCCTCGGGTCTAATCCGCATAATTAGTCGGATTAAGCCTTCGCTATGAGAATCGAGATCGTGTTAATCGCTTCCGCTAGACGTTTTCATCTCGCGCTATTTAAAAGAGGATAATTACTGTAAACACCTTATTCGGTGATTAAAAAATGCACTACCGTTGATTAAAAAAAAAACGATCAGCACAAAAATCATTTTTAATCAAGTAATGGGAAAGATGACGTGCCTGGAAAAAAAAGTACTTTCTTCGATAAATTTGGAGTGTCATCGAGTCTCGATGGAAAACGTCAACGGGCGGTGTGTCTCGGTGTACGATTGCAACGGGGGATTGATCGAGACGCAAGGGATAAAATTCGCTCCCCAAGGGAATATATCTCTCCGGTGCTCTTTCGCTAATGCGAATTAAGCCCGCTCGCTGGATTTTCTCATTCCCTTTCTCTTTGTCCCCTCGCAATCCGTGGTGGTGCAACTGCAATCTCATTAGTGCACGAGACAACAGAGAATGTCGAGGGTCGTGAAACACTCGCCACTGTTCTCCGATCTCATTTCATACGGCGCCCCGTGCATGGCCGCAAATATATTTCTGCCTTTCCCCGATACAGATCTGCGGGCTGTCTGAAGTGTGGAAATATCATCAGCAATCCATTAACGTACCGATTGTGACACTTGATTCCCGCCTTCGCGCCGCCTCACTTAAAATCACAATCAACGTCCCACGCATCATCGCCCTTAATCGATACTGCGCGAAATGCGATACGAAGAAAGCGAAAATATGATCTAGAGTCTCCGATAAGTGATCATACATCCACTGCACAATTTTCCACAGACACAATCAAATGAATTCATTTGTTCCCAGATTCCATTCAGCGATAAATTAATTATAGTGTCCAAAATATCAACAGGGATGACAAGTGACACGTGGATTTTCTTGACAATACCCGGGTTAAAGTGATAATAATTTGATAATTATATGATGATGCTAATGATATGTTTCTACATAAAAATTAAAAAAAAAAAGAAAATTCTTGAAAGAGCATTTTAATTCAATATTGATTCAGCTGGATCAAATTTTCTATTTGAAATTTTCGATTTGAAATGAAACGGTGATCCGGATTCGTTGTTGAAACTGTGATATGATATTCTGTTCAACTGCATAACAGAGACCGTGGTGAGCTCTCCGAACACAAAGTGCATTGCGAATTACCGATTATTGAGGTTTCGTGAAAATGGATATTTGGTTTTAAAATATTTGATCCGGATTTGAAACGTCAAGCCTCATCGGACTTGGTTCAAAGCCATCAGAATATTCTATGGAGTCAATAATCATAATCCGTGATCACAAAAACCTGAAAATATTTAATGCTTTCATTCATACGAGCAAGGATTATTTATATGAACGGACATTTAAAGAAATCTGTTTGTGTAGCGCAAAAAAAAGTTTGGTCAATAACCCGAGCAATCTATCAGATGGATTCCCTATCTTCATTAGATTGCTGACAATAAAAAGGCTCAACGGGAAAGCAGAGAGCAATGGAAAGGAAAAAAAATGGAACGAGAGAGAGAGAGAGAGAGCGGGTCGAGAAAAGGAGCGAGGAGAAGCCATAAACGTTCTGGTAATCAATCCTTGTACTTTTCCGAATAGCGACGATTCGCCCCGAATTCCGTATTCCACGTATCTCCTCGCAGTTTCTCACGATTCTTAAACAGTTGTTTGCCCGTCCGCGCTGTTCTCACCGGGTTCTCCCGGTATTCCCTGAGATCGCGGAATGAAACGACAGAGCCAGGGAGCTTTCGTAATTCATGAAGCTTAAAAGGTTCGATAAACGAGGAGCGTGCGTTATCTAGATTGAGAAAGAACGCCGATAGGAAAGTTGAGTTGAGGAAAGACAATATAAATTGGTCGCTCGACGGAATATATATACGCCTAAACACGAGAGAGCACATGAGCCCGACAAACGCGTACTCGCTTATTTCTCTCCGTCGTTTCTCCCGGTCGTATATATACGAGAAGGCTCGGTAATAAAAGCTCGTAACGCCCGGTATTGGCAACTACTTGATTTATCAGAATACCCGGACACGAGAGAGAAGAGGGGGGGGGGGAGGGGGAGAGAGAGAGAGAGAGAGAGAGAGAGAGAGAGAGAGAGAGAGAGAGAGAGAGAGAGAGAGAGAGGAAAAAGAGGCTTTCGCGAGGTAGTAGCGTTGTATAAAAGCCTCTGCGAATCTGTCGGGGATGAATCGTGTGGAACGAGAAGCTTTTCGTAAGGAGAGCACACGGGCGGGGGTATACACGAGTCTCATCAGTGCTGGAGCACTGGATCCGGCTCGGCTGCACTAAACCGCCAGAGGTAGACACCGGCGCGACCCGACGCCACTGCCAGTGAATTCTTATGCCGTACCCACTCGTTTTCGGATTTATAACCCCGCGGTATCGAAAGCTCACGTAGCAGGCAATCCCTCGGTCTCCCTCCTCTCCATGCGCCTCGCTCGTTCATCCCTCTTTCTCGCTCCTAACCAATTTTTCCTCCCTGTACAGACGACACACTCGATTCAAAAGTGGCGATGCGCCGCGCGCGGCGCACGTCTGCTGCCTCGCATTTTGCCCCGAAAGCCCGGAAGGCTGCCTCGTCCCTTATTCCTGGCGTTGGCATCAGAGCCAACCGGGAGCATCAACGGAGAAAGTATACGAGGAAGCAGGAAGAGCTGATGCAGACGCCCTATCCCTCGGCAAGAGAGCATTCAACGAGCCGAATATTTCGCCCCTTGTGCATTCTCGCCGCTGCGCACCTTACGAGACTCGGCAAATTTCTACGCGTGGTTTAACCAGCCACCTTAACTTCGAATCAAAATATATGCATACTCGTGGGCGTTTGTGCACGCAAGGTTAAGGTACATCTTACCTATAGATAAGGATCTCCTCGCTTCTGATGGTTACGGTGTAAGGGAAGCATACTTCACCCGGATTTTCTCACGAATTTCTATCTTTCCTCGAGCGAGCTTTATTCGCCGGTTTCTCGCTGTATAGTATACGCGGCGCACCGTGACGACAGCACGTTTTTACGAGCGAGTTTTATTGTGTATATAAATTTTTTTTCCTTCCCCCTCCCGGTACTACCCCTTTACCTGGGCAATTCGAACTTTTTGAAGAGGATTTACGAGCTTGAAAAATATCTTTTCGTCAAAGAGGGATGATCCCCGGCAGGTGGCTGTCAACGTTTGCTGCATGTTTTATCCGAGAGAGGAATTCATAAGGAAGAGATCAATCTCGGGTTTCGAACATTATTGGAATCCGATTAGGAGCTCGAGAAATCGAGATTATCGTTCCGATAAAAATAAGTCCTGCTTCTGTACAGCCCTTACGCTCTTGTATAATATCGATGCTGGTTGAAAGAGGGACGAGAGGACGGGGAGATGGGAAAAGTAAGATGAGAAGACTGAGAAAAGGTTGCAGTTGGTGAACGAAAAAAAGCCACGGGAGTTTCTCCGAGGCTCTCGGGCCACTGCGAAAATTTAAGTTCGCAACTGTTTGAACGGCTGCCAGCTATAAAGCTCGAGTTTCGCCCAGCTTTTCTCGTTTTTCGCGTCTCGAAATGCACGGAAGAGTCGCGCGCGGCGGTGCACCGGGGGATATCACTGACTCCCCTTTGGCCTGAGGAATTATTCGGTAAGTTTTCTTGATGGCGAGCGTGGACCGGGAGGAAAACACTTTTTGGGTCTTATTCGTCCTTTGGCGCAATTCGATGTGCCGAGTTACATCGTGGGAGGAAACGGCGATGGGAGAGAGGGACGAGAAAAGATTGCGAAGTGTATGAACGTCGCTCATGCTTTCAACCTCTGCTCCTCCATTTTCTCTCCTTTTTCCAGCTCTTTCACTTCTTTTTTTTTATTTCTCGCTCGCTCGCTCGCTCGCCCTCTCGACCAAGTCTATCTTTCTCCCTTACGTCCGATCGAGTCCTTTTCGCCTTCTTTCGCTTCCCGCGCTCTTGCGAATTTCACCCGATGTTCGTCGGCGTCGTCATCCGCCTTTTGCCCTCGCTCGCCACACGAGGACGCCTCAAAGCTCCTCTCGCGCCCTCGCCCTCATTTTATGTCCGACATAAACTGTAACGTGAGATTTCGCTATACTGTTAACCTTTCTTTACAACTGCTGTTTTTTAAAAGGTATGCCTCAGCGTTGAAAAGAATTCTCGTATATTAGAAAAACCGCGTAAGGCCGTTCAAGACACGTATCAAACTTCTCTCGGTTAAATTGGAACTTTCCGGGGCTCATTTTTCGATAATTACAATTTCACCAGAAAACCGTATACATGCTCGCCGAACTCAAATTACTCCACTCTCGCGAATCGTGGTTTATATCCCAGAAAAATAATAGCCCGCCATTTTCTCAAACAAACAAAAAATGGAGAAAAGTTCAACCTGCGATACATCTCTTGCTGCGGAATGTCCGCATTATATATGTTGAAAAAAAACAATAGGGTGGAAACTTTATTAATTTTAATAACGGGAATTTTATAGATGCGTGTAAAATTTTGCGGCAGTATCATAAAAGTTAACGCGAAACATGTGTGCGAATCATTCTGCAGGCTGAATGCAAGCTTTCACGCTAATCTCCTTTGCACGGACAAAGGTAAATGGAGCAGCGAAAAACGTTGATTAATGTTGAAACGAAAACCCTCGTGGAAAATGTTTTAATTTGGAATTTCACTTCTGTTGCATTTCTTTTGGAAATATTTACTGTTACGAAATATAATCCATCTTTGTGAATAATATTGAGTTATAATATTGAAAAGTAGAGAGTAAATTATAAGCCCAATAACAGAGGTATAAAAAAGCTTATTTTTTAAATCTCATTTTATTATTTATGCCCGAGATTTGAGAACGAACAGTACGACCTTTTAAGGTAATTTTTCCAGCGATTTCCTAGAAATTCACGCAAAACGCTCGTACATTCTCGTGCTATACAATCTCTCGTATAGCATAAACAATAAAAAAAACTTCAATCATAAACGATATAGTTATTCATGACAAACGAAATGTGTATATACGCGTATACAATTTTTTTTTCATAATAAACAAAAGTAGAGTTATCGAAAGATGTTTTTCATGAATATTTTCAGTATGAAGAGAGGAAAATGGAACGATAAACAAAAAAGATATCGGAAGGAATGAGCGTGCGCAATATGGGTAAAAAAATGTACGAATAAGCTTGCGGAATTGCACAGGAGAGTTGAATCGTGATAAAGAGGGCGTGGCATCGATACTTGTCAATGAGGTGTGTGTGTGTGTGTGTTTCGGTGGTTATTGGTGTGCGAGGGCCAATATCACGTACCCACTATATTGTTTGGTCGAGACACCTCGTTTCCGTTGACTTTCCATTTGCGCGAACAAAGCGCAAGCTTCCCAACAAATTATGGCTTACGTTACATCGCCCGGACTCGTTCTATCGGGTGAATCGAGCATGCCGAAAAAGAAAAACAAATACGTCCGACGCCGACGACGACAACGACCGCAGCGAGAGATATCCGGTACGATTAATGACGCTTAAATTTTCTCTCATTACTATGTATAAACCGCCGTGGACAACATTTACCGTAAACGAAAAAATTCTTCCGTCTTTACACGGTGGAGATAAATTTATATGAAAAATTACTTTTTTTTTTTGGTACTATGGCAACAACAGTTTGGAAAAATTGCTGTTCGATACAGTAATTTGTCGTATTAAAGTTATGTGAAACACCCAATTTTTAGTTAATATTTTCAGACAAATCCCACGCTCGTATTATTCAAGCAAATTTAGTGAAATTTGAATATGTTATGCAATGTACGCTATTACTAGTGCATGACGTTCTTGGAATTTCAAAAAACGAAAAAAAAATTTTTACTTTGATTTTTTTTGTATTTTTTTTTGAAATTCCAAGGAGTGTCACGTCCTAGTACAGCGTACACTGCATAACATGTTAAAATTTCACTTAATTTACTCGAAAAATACGAGCGTGTAATTTGTCCGAAAATTCGCTCACAATTGAGTGTTTCGCATCTTCTTAAATTATTATTTAACAAGTGCGTGTGTATTAATTTTGACGATGGGTGCGACAAAAATGACTAGACGAATGGGGAGGAATTATTTTGAATCGAATGATTTGCAGGGATGAGGGGCTCGGCGAAGACATCAGTTTTTGTTGAGGGTCGAGGATGGAAGAAAAAATAAAGGGCATCATCAGCGTCGCGGGAGAAAGGAGAAGCGTGTGCAGCTCGGAGATACGGGGCCGAGAAAATTTTCTAAGGGCTAATCTCGTCGGAACGACGTAGAATCTCGTCAACGACGATATCCTGGGCGTTCGAAGGGCGACGAGCGCCGGAGTTTTACGTAACCTGCCGCTCGACTACTAAAACTACCGGCGTGCATACGATCCGCAATAAAAAAGACCGTATACATGCACCCACGAATTTTACACGTGCACGTGTGCGCATTATACGGTCGGAAAAAACGATTACATTGAGCGAGTTTGAGCATCACTGTGATTGCACACTTTCTTTTCATTATCGCGACATCATCGTCGCACCTGGCCCGTGTTCCATTGTTTCACTCGTCAAGCAGAAGATCCTAAACTCGGTATAGCTCGAAAAAAAAGAAAGAAAGAAAAAACGAGCGAGGAATAAAAATTTCAACGCGGATATGCTCTCGCGCCCGCATATTTTTCAGCACTCTCGCGACTACGCTGTCGAAAATAAGTGGCGACAAAAAAGTTAGCACGATTTTCACGTATTTCCAACATTGGGGAATGAAGGTTTTCTCGGCGGCCGATCGCGTATAATCCTTGTCATCGTTATAACCTCGCCAGGCGAACGTCGTTATCGATGATCCTAACGACACGACGCTTTCGTCATGATTTATGAGAGTCTGCGGTTATTATCGCCCGGGAACACGGGCACACGTGTGTACACGGGGATAGCTATTGCATATAAGATACCGCAAACATGGAATAATAGGGCGAGGCTATGCGCGTCCGTCATCCTCTCGAACCTCCTCCAACTTTATTCCCCCGCCTGCTGTCTTCTTATTTTTCCCATCTTATTCATGCTCTCCATCGTCACGTAGCGGGATTAACTTCGTCTCATCCATTCCGAAGAAAAGCCGCGCGCGTATACGCCGATAAGCGCATCAGGAAATAAAAACAGATTATAATCGAGTTATCGTGTCTCAACGCTCACGCTCTGATGGCAATCATAATTGAAATTGGATGATAATAATAATAATAATAGTGGTAATAAAATAATAATATCGCGTATAGATATTCACTCGTCGGGCCTCCGTAGAACTAGCTCTCCGATGCGCTCTCTGGGATATTGAAAAAATTCGGAGAGTTATCGCGAGAAGAAAATATTGTCTATATAGGAACGAACTTATTTAATTGGCTCGTTCGATCGGGGCTGACTCGCAGGAATTTAATAACGCGGGATCAATAAATGCGACTCACCGGAAACCGTAAGATAAACCGTTCTCGTGAGCGGCGGATGAACGTTGACCTGACACTCGTACACCCCGGCGTCTCTCTCGGTCGCCGAGTGAAGCAGGAGACACCAGTCGTTCGGCTTTTGATAGTCCATTTCAAATCGCAAGTCGCTCGCGTACGTCTGGATGCCTACCGTCAGCAGATGAAGCTCTTCGCCTCGTCTCCGTACCCATGATACCTGATGAGAAATAGCGTGAAAATAATGTCTCATTCATCGCGACACCAATCATGAATTCTTGAAAAAAATATTTGGACAGCAGAATTAAAGCATTTTACTATAAATACGGTTAAATCGATACCGTCTAATCAACCTCAAATTTTGTGTATACTTTCTATTTGAATAACTATATACACCTCTCTATAAATTTTCAAATCGATTATTAACTTATACATTTTTACGAGATATTTATTAGCCAAAAACACAATTTTCTGTACTGTCCCATAAGTGTCGTATATTACAATATATATTGCAATCTTTAACTTTAAATACAAATCTTGACTTTTATGAAGAGTGAAACTTCTTGAAATTTCGTATAAAGCACTGCTATAAAGCATATAAAAAAAGCTTCATTCTTGAAACAATTTGCAACAACTTTTCTCAATGAACTTGAGCTGAGAAATTACATGGTACGGAGAAAAAGTAGACCAAATTTAACCTCGAGCGGTATCGATTTTACCATAGTAATGCATTTAAAAAAGTTCCATTCTAGTGCGAAACATCGAAAATCAGTTTTTTTGTTTAATTAACGTCGTGAAATATGTGCAAATAAGTTTATTAGATTAGTATTTATATGAATCATTATTTGGAAATCAGGATATATTTCCATCGTAAATTTCTGGAAGTTATAAGGATGGTACCGAGTTAAAGAATTGTTAAGTAGGGGCTCTCTGCTGATGTTCGGATTGGAATACGCAGGAGAATTCGCCTCTCGTCTCTTTCCTTCTCTAGTAGCGTACTTGTAACGTGCTATAGCTACGAGCACAAATGCACGAGAGCTTCCTCAGTCCCCGTTGCCTGTCTCTCTCTCTCCTCTCACCCCGGCTCTCACGACCTTAGCGTTAGACAGGGGTTGCTGGTCATTTGTCACTATTATAAAGGACTGAGCAGTGAATAATTGCGTCTTAAGAAGTTTTGGAGTCTGGATATTCTCCACTAGTTTCGTACCAAACTTCGGAAAGGGCGCGCATATAACTCCTCCGTTACGAAAAAAAAAGAAACGTTGTGTGGTGCGAGTATGAGGAATGAAATTTAAGATTTTCAAAGAGCCCATCCAACCGAACTAACCTTTTTCCTTATTTTCCAATCGTAATTCTATTTTTTGAGGCGAATGTATGACAATAAATAAGGTGAACGTCCTCCCCGTTATACAATATGTCTCAATAAAAGTTGAAACTTATTATGTTACGTTAAATTATATTTGATCTTTTTCTCAATATAAACGTATTTATTATTTTATTTCCATGAAAATAGATGCATTTCTCGTAATATTTAACTATAATGAAACAAGTTCGTTGAATATTGGGTATAGGGTCGATTTGCCTGATCAAATATATTGCGGAAATGTGCATACGAATGTTTTAGTACTTGTATTTATTACAAATATTGTTTGAAATTAAAAATAACATGAAACAAGGTTTGGACATAGATAAAATATTAGACAGTAACTTAGATGTAAATTTAAAACAGATTTTTTGTTTAATTGTTTCAAAAATAAAAATGAAGTGAAACAACCCTTATTGGATGCTTAACTACTGCATTGTACGTGAAGATTATTATAATATGTACGGAATAAAATGTTGTCGAGTACAATTAGGGAAAAAGGGAAAATTTCTTTCTTTTCAGAAACTTCTTCTCGTAAATTTCCGACGCAGTGTGTTTTATGGCACGTCCGTTTTTAAGAGATTAAAGGAGAATTAAAAAAGGTTAGTTATAGTTGTGTAAATAATTTTTTAAGAGCAAAAATAGCGGATGATCTATTTTTTATTCATGAGCGATAACGTGGCCGCTTTTTATTGACGTTTTTGAATCAATATTTTGCTGTGTCCTTCTAGGCGCATACTTCATACAACTTCGCATTTTAATACGCTCTGTTCCGATTAATCGATTAGAGGCCTCATGTCTTTTTTAAATATAGGATTCGATGAATATTTTTTTGTTTGAAATGTAAAATTCCTGATATTCAAAATTCAATATGATTCTATGTAAATATACGTCATGTATATACGTATGTAAATATACGTGATTCTATGTAAAAGCGCTTTGCCTCTCATCGAACTGAAATGTTTGTTTTAAATATCCAATTTCGCTGATATCTATATCGTGATATGAGAACGAAAAATGTTTTTGATAATATTCGTCGATTATTCGAGTGCTGGAGCCTCGTTCCTCGGTACGGAGTGTTGCCGGGGAGCGAGTCAGAGATATTAGAGGAACAATGCAGTGAAAACGGTGGCGGCGCGTCGATGTGTCTCGGCCCCGTTATTGGCGTGGCGGACACTCCGAAAACACAATGCGTATCTCGGGTGTGCAACGATGGTCACGTGTGGATTACATAAACGTGCCGAATAATGGCTGCTTGGCGAGCGCGGTTATGATTACACGCATTCGTGGAGCCTCCCCCATCCTGCTTTCAGATCCTAAATGTTGCCACCGCGGCCTCGTACGAGGGGCTATAAACGTTTGTGGCTTCGTACCTATTCCGGCGCGATTTCTGAAATGCTCTCCGGAGCTCTTCAACGATGAGTCAACGTTCGCACTTGAGATAATTCACGCGAGAGACGAAAAAAATGCGCGTCGCTTATTCCTTCGGAAATCAGCGGAAACAAAAAATCCCCGAGTGACGATTTTCTTAATATATAGCACAAAATAATAACAGTATATAGGTACATACATCGTACATACGTATTCACATTTTATTATTGCACAAAAATCTTCTTGGTTATTGTTGAACAATGAGTGAGCGATGACAAAATGCGGAGAGCGAATAAGAATTGAAAATTTTCATACGAAGGCGGCGGTGTATCGGAGAAGAGCAGATTCGTGGGAAGTTACCGGTGCGCGCTTATCTCGATTACTCGTGGAAGATTACGCGTTCTCTCGCACAGGATGTAACGACACTGTTTATCGGAGATAAAACGAGGAAACGCATTTGCGAACTGGTTAAAGCCGGGCGTGCATACGGAGCGAGCACACATGCCGCAGTTTCGAACATTTCGGACACGCGTGCGTGTACGGTGAGAACGTTCCGAGGCGATGTCGTTGGAAGTGCGGGCGAAAATTCGCTTTTATTTAACGCTGCGCACGAATACGACATCGCACATGGACCATTTTCACGTTCTCGTACGTGTCCCTCTGACAACCGAAAAAGATCCACAAATTTTCAGAGTCAAACTATATTTTCGTTCTGATGGGTAAAAGAGACGACCGACGGTTTCATTAACTCGCTACTTTCGTCAATATACGCGCGTACCACAGACAGGGAAATGCGCGCTTCTCGTATTTGCATATCCCTGTTGACGATAAAATTACGGAAAATCGGTGACTGCGTAACCGTAGACGAGTATTTTACCCGCCCGTCAGTTTATCCCTGATGGTACAACACGCGCGACTCACCGACACGTGTCCCGTAGCAACGAAATCAACCCCCCAATGAAAATATATCGCACGAATTCCAGTGAAAATTATAAATACGCAGTTGCTAAAGTGACATCGACGATGCCACTTATTGTATAATGTGTATTTTCCTCTATTTTCTTTTTCTTCAACCGTTAACTCAAATTTAACGCGGCGATTGCTGATATTATTCTGGCAAGTCACAAAATGACCCAAGTCAATAATTCTCGCGTTACAAACATCACAAATTTATTTTAAAATTAGAAAATTTAATTAAATTACAATTTTTCTATATTTAACGCAAAATATATCTTTATTGCAAGATTTTATAAAATATATACTGTGAATTTCGATTGCGGTCACCACCCTCCAATGAAACAAAAAAATAAGTTATTAAGAGCAAACTTCTAAAACGACAAACCGAAATGTTTCAGAGCATATTTCCATTGCTCTCTGATGAAATTATTAAGAGCTGAAAGGACGGAGAAAAAAAGTTGGCCGTTGTTCTTTCTTGTCACCGAGATTCTCCGAGCAGTTGTGAAATCTTTCGCTAAAGAAATAGACGTCAAAGCGCCATCCGAACAATGAAAAAGAAACACACAAAGACCGGAAATGAAAATACGTTGACTGGTAACTCCCTTCGCATTCTGCCAGCGATTTTCTCTTCTTCTGCTTCTGTTTGGAGGACACGCTTTGAAGAGCAAGCAGGAAATGAGAAAGAACTCGCTACCGAAGACTTTTGGCTTATCACTCCGCGAAACTCGTGTAGTTTCCCTTTTTTCTTCTGGCGGGTCGATATATAAAAGACAAGATAATAATAAGTTCAAAGAGTATAGTTTTTAGCATGGATTGAAATGGTCTGGTTTTCGTGGTTAATCGGTCGATCTGCTGAGCGGTTTACGTGCTGAAAAGCCGAACGCGGGAGCACACCGCGGGGGTGGCTCCCTTATTGATGTTCCCGTGTGAAAGAGAAACGAAGCGCGCGCTCCGGAGCCTTTGCAGCTTCATTCGCGATAGTTCATATTCGGCGGTGCAAAGCCAACTCGAAATAGCGAAAATAACACGATGAATAATGAAGCTAAACGTGAAATTCGACCACAGTAATAAAATTTCAGACAGCCCAAAAATTTATCATTATAAGAGAAAAATTGCTTTGAAAATTTTTTAACAAATTTGACAAAAGAAACGAGATGTAAAAGTTACTCGGCCGGTCTCTGCGTCACGCCGAGAATAATATGCGAGTGGAAAAAATGGAACGGGCGGATTCCAGTCGGACGCCTATTCCCTGGATAGTTATATGAGGAAGGAAAGATGAAAAAGAATAAAGTTGCGGGAGAAAATGTTGGAAGTACGCGTATACTATGTATACGCGGAGATAAAGGTCGGGACCGGGAGAGAGATAGGGCCGGGCGCAGGGATTGAAGAACCTTAGAGGCGCGTCTTGTTCGGAGAGCCATTAGTTACGCCCAGATCTGGAAGGAATCGGGCGAGCGAGATGAGGAAAGCTTTCCACTTCGTATTCAATCGAACGGCACAATTAGAGTAGCATTAATCTTTCTCCGCAGGCATGCGGAGCGAGCTCCTTCGGCTCTTTGTTGGATCGGAAATTCGAAGAAGGCGGGTGAGCGGAAAGTCTAGCCAACTCTTTTTCTCCCCTGCCCTCATAACGTCGATCTTCCTCTTCTTCTTTCTTCCTCCTCCTCCTCCTATTCCTTCTCTTTTTCATCTCTCCGCATTAGCATGCACCTGCACAACCGGCTAACTTTTTGCGCCGCCACACCGTCTCTTCGCTAGGCAATCCTCGAGAAAGCGAATTCCTTATTTCGCCTTGTCAAAAAGCCATCAGCTCAAACTCTCCTAATGAAAGAAAAGGCTGAATGCATTAGCGAGTGAAAATTTTAATTCTATACCCAAGAATATCGGACCATATTCTTTATATTATCACACTCTCGACGTTCATTCGAGTTGTTTAAAATTTTCTATCATATAGATATTATTTTATTATTATACTGAATTGAATTCGAATTAAATAGAATCCTTATTTATAAAGTAGAATTGTCACGCTTAGAATGAAATAGACCTTCCGAGAACAAAATGAATTGCACAAAAAGAACTGACAGATTATCAAAACGTCAATCTTTAACCAAAGTTAGCACGCGCGAAGCGCGTATCGCATAGCCCTAGTATTTATTAAAGAGATTAATTTTCGTTGAAAAATTTAAATCAAAACTCACGCTTATTGCGAAGGCACGAGGCGTCTGAACTATATGTACTAGTGGAAAAACAAAGTTTTAGGAAAAGTGCAGAAAGCCCTGGACGACAAAAACGTTCTGATTTGGCAGATCTCCTCGAATATTGGCGCTTACAAGTCATTGTTCCGCGAGGCTATAATTGTGTTATCCATAATGGACCTCAGCGGTAGGCTCTTTTATCGCGATGAATCTCGAAGAAGCGAGGGTGATCGAAGCTCGCAAAGCCTTTCTTTGCAGGGAGGCATGGAGAAGAAGACGAAGTGACAGAGATAGAGAGAGAAAGAAATAAGGTAAAAAAGAAAATCTGAAGGAGAAGAAGAAGAAGAAGAAGAAGAAGAAGGAGGAGGAGGAGGGAGCGCGATGAAAAGCCGCGCAAGCTGCGGCGCCATCAGATAGTTTTCGAGAGCGGAGGATGAAGCCGCGTGTAAATGAAAGCTCGCTAACTCGAATAGGCAAATTAAGGTAACGTCGTTTCTTGGAAGGGTGTAGAAACGAGGCTAGAAAAGAACAGCCTCTTCCGATTTCTCTCCCTTCTGGAAATACGTCTCCGGGCGCGCTTTCACTCGTAATCGAGTGAGCATCCAATTGACTCCGTTTCTTCCGCGCACTCCCTTTCATATTCTTCAATCTCCTATCTTCCATTCTCCCCTTGTCATCAGCAGCATGCACTTCTCATTCTCGCCTGATATCTCCCGAACGTCGAGAAAAAAAATGAAGAATATAATCGAGCAGGCTGGGGAAAATGCCTCGACGTTCGCGTATTGATTTCACGAGTTTGTCGGCTGGTGAAGACGCAAAGAGTTCCGAGGTAGCGCGAAACTCGCAATGGGACAACTGAGAATATGAAAGAGAGAGAGAGAGAGAGAGAGAGAGAGAGTGAGAAAGTGAGACACACCACGAGAGAAATAAAGAAGAAAAGAGAGACCAAGTATAAACTTCCCGAATGAACAAATTTCTCAAACTTTTTACGGCTGTCTTCTCTACCTCGCGCGATCACGTCACCCTGGAACGAGTTAAAAAGTCGAGTTTTCCAGCTTCCTTTGCTACATTATGCGGAATATGTCCGGAGCAGGGGAAGAAAAGCCCAAGAGCGTCGACAACGCTACGTGCCGGTTGTATCCCCCCCGAACCCTCGACGACCTTTGTCTCTCGCCCTGAAAATCGTCGAATGTCCGCAGAATGTTCATCCAGGTGTACCGAAGGATCGGGACTTATCCTCCGCTCACCGAAATTAAGAATATATACTACGCTTGACCTCGTAAAACTTTATCCATACGCTCGAGCACTTTGACGCGGTTACTCGCTTGAATACTAAATAAGAGAAAAATATTGGGGACGAATTTTCGGAATCTCGTCCATGAAAGACTCGCTCGAGAGACTTTCGCTATAATCTTTTCCTTTCGCCTGACTACTTTTACGCTTTATTTATATATATTTACATTCGAAAAAAATTTTTTTTAACGTAAAAAACATTATCGAACGATACTGAATATTTTTTGTACGTGTTCTCGATAAATTGATGGCCGTAAGAATTTTTTTCGCGTGTTATGGCAGAGATAAAGATGTTCAGATGGGAAAGAGACGTATTTATGAATCCTCTCCGGCGTTACTCTCATCGTTATCCTTGACAGGAGAATAGAATAAGGAGAGCGGGCGACGTTTTGAGTCTCGTTGAAGAAAAGACTCTCGTGGGATTATCGTCATAGCCGAAGGGACAAATATTCGTTCGGGATAAATCCCAACTACGGAAAGGAAAATTTACAGCCGGGAAAGAAAGGATAATACCGAGAAACAAAAAATATATATATTTTATCTTCTGAAAAGATATATGTATTTCACAAAAATGTCAGATAATATTTGCTTCCTATCACCTTCGCTTTTCTCTCATTTTATCATTCTCTTCTTTCTTTATTTTCTTCTATCGAGATGTTTCATCATAAGGAAATTGTACTCAAAGAGTATCATATTTAGTTATGTGTAAAATACAATGAAAATTAAAGTGATACAACCTATTCAAAAGTTTGTCTTTACGTGCTAACTAAATGTCAAATTATCACTTGAAATTTCTTGAAATAGAATTTATTTAAAAATTGCACAGATTTTCTTTAGCATATTATATGTTAAAGTGCATGCAAAATTGAAAGAGGCTCTACCATATATTATTATTTAGATATTAATTTTTAAATAAAATAAATAACTTTTAATATGGGCTCTTAAAAATATATATTTGAAAAAATAACGAGTTTTAATGCATAATATGTTGATTTCTAAATGGTAAAGCTTCGTAATCTTTGCCATATAAATAAATAAAAAATCTGTCTTAAAACGGTTTTGCGGTTGTACTAAATAAATCACTCATTTTTAAAGTGTACAAATTTCTGAAGATTTTGAAAAAGTATATGTTTAATTGAATACAAAAAAAACACAAAGGTTGATGAACCATGTAATCATACTGCATTGTTGATAAAACAATATCAGGATATGTGTAGCAGGAGCGAAAAATGAAGAACCAGAAAGTCAGTGGGCGGTGCTACGTAGATAATGCAACGCTGAATTCATTGTTTTCCCAGGCATTCATTCTCATCATTGAACGAACCGAGCTTCCACCATGCAAGGAATATAATGCCCCCGAACAAACTACAACAACCTATACAATATGATTTTTTTAACCACCCTTCGCTTTAGATATAGCAAAATATAGTTTTTCAGCATGTCTCATTTCAACATGTCCATTTTACAAACTGAAATAATATTTTCGCAATCGTTAAAAAAAATTCAGATTCAAAAATCATTATATATTAATATTCTATATTAAAAAAGGCATGAGGCCTGTAATCGATTCATCGGAATGAGCGCATTATGTGTTACGCATTGACTTTTGGCTAATCTCTATTCATTAAAAAAAAATTTAACGTTCGCTGCTTTGAAAATAATGACCTTGATATTACAATCATTAATTTCGTCTTGTAAAAATTTTCAGGAATTACCCATCATAAAGTGGATATGGTCAAATAAGACACGAAAAGATATCGTCACTCGAAATTTTGAGATCTTCCTATTTTTGATTCTCGAGAATTTAAATTTAAATTTTCTCAGCTCACTTTTATTATAACTCGTATGTGTAATAATGTTAGAAAAACTTGCAACAAAATGTTCTACTATTTGTATCAAATATACCTGGACAAATATACCTGAATAGTTCCGGGATCGTAAACATGAAAAAAAAAAAAAAAATTAGTCGAGGGTAATGAGGAAAAAAATTCCAAATTTTCGTTAATCTCTCGATCATTATTGTTTTCATGGTGAATGGTCGAGGTTGAGGGAAAAACCGAACGCGGTCTTAATTGTTTTGTTTTCCGACTTCGACTCAGTTTGGAATCAGTAAGCCGGTAGAAAGTGTCGGGATAAGACGTGTCGGGTCTCGCCAGGTATAGTTCGTTATCGAAAATCATTCGACAAGTTCAATTGAGTGTGTCAGTTCCAGCGATTTTCAATCATACGAAAAGTGAATAATTTAGTGTTTTTAATTTATAATATTGTTTCGAAATAATTTGAAAAAGTGTCGCAAAGTGTCGCAAAGTGTTGGAAAAGATTCGCATCATCTCTGAATGAAACACCCTTATAATAAAGCTGATTTCGTCAAGAGAAAGGTAAGGCATTGGAAATTAAAATTTTCATGGATCCCAGTGTGACTGACCAAATTTTTTGAAATTTTGTTTTTTCAATTTTAAGAGCCTATTCGATCGGAAATTTTCCGTAGATAACGAAAATGATAATTATTTGGGGCGAAATCCAAGAATTAATATTGAATGTGCCAAAAAACTGACTTTTGGATTAGTTTTTTCGATTTATCATGTGAATTCCTGAATTTCGCCCCGAATAAGTATCTTTTTCGTTATCTACAAGAAATTTTTTGATTAAATATCTTATTTTAAAAAAGACATGAAGTTTTATAATCAATTAATCGGAATAAAGCGTATTATGCGAGGTTATGTGAAATATGCGACTAGAAGCATCGCAAAGTATTAATTCAAACGCGTAGAAAAGGAAAAAATATATAAGCGGGTGCGCGCAGCAGCCACGTTGTTGCTCATTAAATATTAATTATAAAACGAATAAATATAGCAATAAGCTACAAGAATCTCGGGTTCATTATTCTTGCACGTTCATCACGTGCACCCTGATTTAATTTTCGTAACTTTTCCCGGCATGTAAGTGGTGTGCCGACAATGAGCGAAGAGAAAAGGGGGGGGGAGCGTTAAGGGAACGTGACAATTAATTAACCGTAAGCCAGATCGTAAACGTCTCCGGTTAATTTATGGTTGATTGATGGTGAGAAAATAGTCCAGCAGGTTCGTCCGGCCGAAATACATATGTATATACACTATATGTATGTATAGACGCGGTCAATAATTTCAGAGCCCCGAGGATGCGAGTCTCGAGATTCGAAATCGCTAAACGAATCACGGCGTTTCGTAGATCTCCCTAAAATAAATAATATATAGAATTCAATCGGTTTTTTGAATTATTCCAGTCCCTAAAGATTCAGCTCATGAAAAAAAATGTGATGCCAGGCTGTGCGTGTGCGTGAGTTAGGTTGAGTGGTCTTCGATACTTCTTTTCATGTCTCGACCCTCATCTCGTCCATTGAAAGCTCCGAGGCGTTATTTTTCCCCCAGAGGAAGCGAACGTGTAGATATCGCGCTATAAACATATATCGAACGTTCGTCGAGGGATTTTCACCTCCCGAACAAACATTGACGGTATATATTGAGATAAAACTTTCCCCGAAACCAATCGGGAATATCGAGAGCTCGAGCTTGCACAGGGAAAGGATCGCGATATTAACGCCTCGATTCTGTCACGAGCTCCAACATATAATTTTAGGAACGGCCACTTACCATCGCGTGTTTATTGCTCGGTAAGCTATAACGTATTGGTTATTTGTACACAACAAGAAATTATTCTTTTTTTCACCCCCCTCTCCATTTTGCGTCCCTTCGAAGCTAAAATTCCCGATTTTATTTGAACGCGTACAAATTATATTGATACTCAAAGATAAAATGGGTTTGCAATTAAAAAGGACAAAAATGAGTTTTCTTAAAAATTGCACAATGACACACGGGGCATTTTCATTTCTGCGCAGTTTGCAACAATTATTGCGAGACAAATCGGTTTTAGTTTTGAGATCGCAAGCATTTCCGGGTTACGAAACAGAGGAACGCAGTTTTAGGAAATATTTTTCCTCTCACATCGGGCGTCGTTTCGTTTTCTCTCTTTCGCCCCGGAAAGATCAACGAGGAGGGTGGCTCGAACGAACGACTGGAACACCTTGCCCTGAACGATACAGATTTGCGCGCGCGAGCTTCGCAAAATAAATCGAGTGGCGTGACTCGAACTCGGCGAAAATCGATCGCAATGCTGAGCATGATCGAACCAGCAATCTTTCTCTATATACACCGCCTTACTTTTACCACCCCTCGTCCGATCCTCACCGCCCCTCTCTCTTCCTCATTCTCTGTTTTCTCGCGGATACCGTCTATTTTACCGATCTAACGCCGCTGTCACGCTTCCGGAAATCGTACTTTCTCAGAAGCTTTCCACGGTGATCACTTACGTTCCTTACGAGATTTTCTACGGCCACGGGGTCAACCATGCATCATCTCTCGTACCGCAAAACTTATCAAATGGAAATAAAATAAAATAAAAACTCGGATTCTCATTTTTTAAGATATTACGTCCAAAATGGAAAATAAAGTAAATTTTATGAAAATTTTCTATAATATTGAAAATAGCATCTCCAAAACGTCGTGTGAAACTTGAACGACCACTATTTTTTTAAAAATCTTGTGTTAAAATGGTGCGTAAAATTAATGAAATAACACCACAGTATTCTTGCTAATATCATTCGGTGCGAATAATAAATATAATGTATATTAAGCAACACAACAATATAAAGAATATTGTGGAATAATGTAAGTTTTCACTCGTTTGTAATGTTCATGCACATTATATGCAAGTCAGTTCGTAAAAAATTCCATGTTAACAAGTTCGTAAATTATTTTTGTTTTCCTTTCTCTGAATATGCAGAGATTTACCCTGATGTAGGGTGAAATTTACTATCTTGACTTATTGTTTCAAAAAATTTTATATTCAAGTATCAGTTCCGTGAAATAATGATGCTTCCCCTCAAAACTCTGATGATTAACGAAAGATATACTAGAGAACCGATTTGCTCAATAATATTCAGATAATGAGTCATAAAATAATGTTTTGGTACGCCAAGCTTCAGCTCAGATACCTGATACTACATACCTGATACTACATACTAGATACCTGATACTACATTTTTCGCGTTCGCCCTCGGGCCCGTTTATTGCCACTTAATAGAGTGGACTGCCAGAAACGTAAACAAAGTTTTATTGCTGAACAGGTATGGGCGAAGCTAAATACTTTTCTGAGGAATGAAAATAATTTTTCAATATAGGTGCGATGCTTCTTTCATCGATGGTGCAATAAATACGATCCATTGAAAATTTTTTATTTCTCTCAGGAAAGTGTCGAGCTCTATCCATCCCTGTTGCTGAAAACATTGATTTTTAATCCCGTGAAATCAGCAAGTTACACCGCTTATTTACATCATATTTTTTACTCTGCATAAGACATAAATTTTTATAAACGCAATAATTGCGCGTATTCTTATGGAAAATTAAACATTGTGATGCATTAGATTTTTTCAAAGAAAAGAGATGAAAAGCATCTTTATGTAGCACACAAGTGATTAAAATTTTTTTTTAATTTAATTTGATTGTAAAAAACACTTAGTCGTCGGAATTTATTTGTTCTATCTTCATGTCAGATTACGAATGACATGATAGGTATAATAGTAGTGAATCTAAGCATTACATCTTCGAGAGAATTTTATCGTGAGAGTAAAAGTTGGAGGGACGTTGAAGCGTGAAGACAGAAGTAAAATTGAGGCGGCTCTCGTATAATAGAGTGCGAGAAAACGAAGAAGAAGCAAAAAGAAAAGAGTTACGGCGGGGGGTTGTAGACCGAGTTTGCGCGAGGCTTCGTAAAACGGAAGTTTTTATTAGACGGATGTTGCGTACGCTTTTTATTTCGCAAACTTTTTACCTAATAGCGTTCTCGCGTAAAATCCTTCATGGCGAGGCTCCGAAGCCGGCGCACCCGTTTTCGCGATGATAATTGAATTCGAATGATATCGCGGAGTGCGAGAGTTGATCTTCATACTTGGCGAAAGAAAAAGAGTAGAGAACGCCGGGCGGAGAACGCGTTGAAAAAAAAAGGTTGCTCTCGTGATGCGCGCGTGTCTGTTTTCCGACCACACACTCGCGAACTTCCGACGTAATTGAGAAAGAAATTATTCGCCCGGAGGCAAAGTTACGCTTTTCCCGCAAAGTTTACTCCAAAGCGCCCATACATCGCTCGTGAAAGCTTTTAACAGCACTCGACTTCGCTCGTGTAACAAGTCGCGGTTGATATTCTCTCTTTCGTGACTTTCGCACGTTTCTCCGAACCACGAGAGCGCTCAACATGCATTTTTGAGCATCGCGCGACTACTTTTATTTTCCACGAAATTAATTGTTGTTTCCCATTTGTCAAACACACTTCGAAAACAATAATGTGAGAGATAACTTCGCTGAAAGCTCAACGGAGACTCTCATTGACTCTGTGCATTATCTCTGAGAGGGATCCTCGAACGCTTTATTAAAAGACAATTAAACGATGCCAAAAACTCGAATAATTAAAATGCAGGACCTTGGCTTATTTATATTACCGGCGGGGTTTTGTGTTAAAGGAGAGAAAAGGGGCGCGATAGTTAATTATCCCGGAAAGATGCATTCTATGGTACGAAAGTTGGCGAGAAAGAATCTCGATGGAATATTAAGAATTTCCCTTTGTCGGGCTCATGCGTATGTGTGTGTACATCGGATAAAGAGCGCGCGCGTTTGCGTTGGTGAGAAAATCGAGGAAAAAGCTGCATCTATTCCAAGTTTCTTTCACGATCCCGCTATGAACTCTCATTCCTTCGCGAAACTTCCACGAATTCTTCTTATCCCGGAGCTCCTTTTTCTTTTTACACCAAGATGAAAAGTTTTCTCTCTCTCTCTCTCTCTCTCTCTCTCTCTCTCTCTCTCTCTCTCTCTCTCTCTCTCTCTCTGTTGGTAAGCGAAAGGTTTCTGTTGATCACGCGCTTCATTGATTGCTACAAACATGATTCTAGCGCGAAACATCGAGAAAGGCAATAAAAAATATAAATTAGCGATGAACTTTGCTTTTTTTCAATCGTTCGAAAGAGAATAAAAAAACGCGAGCGATGAGGAAGAGAGGAATATTGATTGCTTGATAATTGGCTGTTTTATTATTAGAATCGCACGTGCACACTATTTTTATTCTAGTTACGCTTTTTATTAACAAGAAGATGTAATTCAGAGTAAATTTTTTGGAGCGTAGTTAGTGATTTATGTTTTATTTTTATGAAGCAGGAAAAGAGAATATGAACGAGAGGTCAAAAGAGGTTTTACCAAAACGTGAATGATGAATGAGCGTAGCAGAAGATGCAAGCGAGCTTTCAGCGTTAATTCCGCATTGCGAAATGAAGACGAACGACGGCCATTTAATTATACATACTACTTAAAAACACGCGAGTAAGAATCTTGAAATTCAAGTATAAATAAAAAATGAAATTTCCGAGATTTTGAGGTTGCTGAATAATAGAAAAAGTGCATAATAAAAAGAAACTTCCGCCTCGTTATAATAGTATGTATACAGTATTAATATAGTCAATATATATAATTCAGAATTTATTTTTAAGATTATAATGTCTAAAAAGAGCGACTCGTAATTATTGTGAAAAAATCTGATGTATGGACATACAGATACTATAAAGATATGATGATTGAAAGGAATAATTGGAAGAGATTCGATGGTCGATACTGATACTCTTAATTCGACGTCAATTTTCAACAAATATTATTGTGTAGTGATGGTGTACGCGAGTTTAGTGCATGCGAGAAAGGAATATATACACGGGACACGAGGGTATCCTTTAAAAATATGCGAAAACGCGCAATGGAAACGGTCATTGGGGAAAGCCAATTCCACTTGGATAATGGTTATCATAAATACGTTGCTCGCCTCTCTTCTCCTCACCGGAAGCCAAGCGCAGCGTAATTTGGCTATCGCCTTAATATACTGCGGATAATTTTCGTGCGAGAATTGGAACGAGATCCGAATCGCCAGGCACTGCGAGAGAGAGAGAGAGACCAAAATCGGCCAGGATTCAATTCTGAAAACTACCTCCGAGAAAGAAAAAAGTACAAAAGTACTTTCAAGATCATCAAATAAAAAAAGGGTGGATCGAAAGCAGGGGGAGATTCGCTCAAATTCGTACCTCGAGAATCTCGAACGGCTCGAGGGTAGAAAATGTCAAACTACACGACGAGAATCTCTGGAGAAAAAAAAGAACATCTCGAAAATGAATTCAGTCAGGCGGAACTTGTTCTTGATAAACTTGAAACTTTTGAATATTACTCAAGGCTCGACATTTCATCGCTTTATAATCCCGAAGGTACACAGTCTGCGAGACTTTTTCGAAAATGGAATGTCGCGTTGAAAAAAAATCCAATCTTTTTTCGTCTAGCTTAAAATAAATTCAGTCACCGTGAGAGTAAGTCTTAAAAAAGAGTGTCAACGGTGACAGTTGGCTGAGACATGGGAGAGGTAATACTTTATAAAAAAAAAAAACGTTAAAAGGACATTAGCGCGCGAGGGAGAAAAGTTTCAATCGCGTATCAAGCTTTCTTTCATTCTTCTTTTTTTTCACACTCGGCCCTTCGGCCCCTGGGGATGTAAGAAAATGTTTAAACTGCCATCCATCAAGCGTGTGCTGGTGTTTTCGAAACAGCTCTCGCGATTCTCGAAAATGTGCGCACATAACTGTATAGTTATTACCAATTTTACGCGTTGACGTTTCGTATCGCTCACTCTTTTTTATACGCTCGTTTTTTTGCACTCCAAAGGCCGCCCCTTTCTTTTTGATGCTCGCCAGTGGAGGCGCGGTATAATTTTGCCATAAGGTAAATCACGAGACTTGGCTATCGAGACGCGAAGTGTAAACACCCGCGCACATCTTTCTCCCCGTTATGTACGTGCCGTTAGATATTGTCTCGCTTTATTTTTATTCATCGACAGTTTTGTGTGCGATCGCCGAATGTACGCTCGAATAAATTCGTTTTTTTGGGCGGTCTACGCAGCTCATTATTCACCAGCGACGCAATATTTCCGTCGACTTTTCCGAGCGATGATCGATTCTCTTTGCGCAGAAACGACACACAGACGCATCACTCTTCCACTCTCATAAAGATACAATCCACACCCCCTCTCCCCCCCGGCCCGCACTGTCGTACACGCGAAACAAATAAAGTACAGATTTAATATTTATCCTTGTGTCTCTGCTGGCTCGCGAGATATGACAAATTCTTTCGGGTCTCATTTTTTTCCAAGTCCAAGGATCGACTTGGCGATTTATACGTGTATTAGCGAGGATTGGAAAGAGTTTCGAGAAAAATAGTGAACGTTATGAAAACATTCGGAGTGTGTACACATCGGCAAAGGAAAGACCGAGCTCAAATCGAAAATCACAGTCACATCGCGAATTGTACCGAGTTTGTCCGAAGGAAAACTTTTTCCCAGAACACATCGGAACGTCAACACTGCGTCGCGAGTTAAAATTGAATTCCACCGAGATGAGATACTTGAGACCGGTTGATTTTGTCCCGAGGAAATAAATAAAAGAGGAAGGAAGAAAAAAGGATGAGGTGGGAATGAGGAGACGAGAGGAGAGACAAAACGGAAAAATAAAGTGAGGGAAGACACATGACCGATTCTATCGTATTTCCTGATTCTTTTCGTCTCAAAGCTGTTTCGCAACGATAAACCGGGTATTCAATAATACTAGATTTCCGTGTTATCCGCACTGAATTTACGCCCAGAGAAAAATCCAGTCACGCGTTCATCCGGATTCTCCTCGAGCCTGGGGCAAATCCCAATTTACATTCGAATCGTTGAAATGCAAATGTCATAAATGAAAATTTGAAAAATATTTATTTCATTGCAGACATGAAAACTCTCTCTGTCAAAAAAAGTTTATCCAATTTTACATGCATTTTTTGTCTTCATTAATTAAACCTGACAGAGTTGCGGCGTTCATTTAAAATTTTACAATTAAACAAGAACCATATATTAAAATATATTGTAGAGTTTGTATTTGAAAGATGCTAATGATTTAAATGCGAAATTTAATTTCAAAATATGCTACATTCAATTAATTTTTAAATAAAAAATTCATACATGGGAGTATTTCAATATAAAAATGTCACGAAATTGTGAATGCCAGTTGATCGATGACGTTAATTGATCAACTTTGAATAAAATATTATATTTATTATTATAATAGCATATAATATAAGGAATTTTTCTTTAAATAGTGAAAGTAGGCAGTTTTATTGTCAATTAATTTGTATTGTCACATAGACAATATTTACACGTTTTATCTCATTCAATCGACTACTGGATACCTAAAAAATCCTCTTTGAATGATACTATAATTAATATATATCGCATAGTATATAATTTTTACTTTATGCACAAAGAACACACCTTATTTTATTATAAAAAATCGCTGCAGCTGGATTCGAATGAAGTTATACGACGAAATATAAGACTGGAGGAAGTAGGTCAATTGAATGTGAAACTGAATAAAAGTTCAATATGCTCGGGCCTGCGTATATTTAACTTTTAACGATTTACAACGTGTCAGCGGATCTATCGGATTTCCATATTTCGAGTGGGATGCGCTCGCGGAGCCTTGTGCACTTTCGCTCGTTTCTTCGCATTACACTTTATTTTTTGCTCTTCTCTTTCTTTCGGTACGCTCTCCGTTCGTCCTTCTCGCCTCTACCAACGGCAATTTCTCGATCCGTGTAACACGCTAAACCACTCGTGCGACTAAAGTTCGTACGATTTCACTGATGCGGTGAAAGCGAGGATTTCTGTCCGTGTGCGCGAGAAGCAGCTCGCGCGAGCGAGCGCCTCTGTATCCAGAAGCTTTGGGCTCGTTTGCATTTATGAGATACTCACGGGCACTTTGAAATTTGCAAAGTTACGACGAGTAGGGATCCTGACGTCGGTTCAACATAACATTATCCTGGTGTTGGCAGCACTAATATAGGCTAAGTGCATTGAGAACTTTTGCCCGGGGAATAAAGCAAGGATTCGCTGCGGGAATGCGAATCGAAAGGCGGCAGATGTTCCTTTTTTTTTTCATTTTCAAAAAAGCTTCAAAGCCCCCCGTAAGCCGGAACAAGGAATACCGACGGAGAATAAAAATCCAGTTAATAAAAGAAAAAGGTTCCAGATGTGCGAGATGAGAGATATTCAACGTTTTCGTAAAGCGATTGTGCAAAGATATCCTTTTGAGAGTGAAATTAAAAAAAAAACACACCTTTTCCTTGTGATTTCATTAAATGCTTGATCAGTAGGAAGGTTGATGTCGAGATTATGAGCTCCAAAGCGGATTGGGACGGGAGTGGAATAAAAAATGAAAAGTGACGGGGAACAAAGGCGTGTAACGCTCGCGATAAAATCGATGGACAGTAGCATCCTTTCTCAGGACGTATTAACGAGCTGACAAATGCATGTCGAAAAAATTCAACGCTTTGGCCCTATCGACACTACTATCCGTTCCGTGAGCATATAACTTGCTCAAAATTTCATTAAGCTTTCGTAACTATTTTACCGGCTGCATCACGTGCACTCTAAATTACGACGGATATCAGATCGGATTAATTATTTCACTTCGCTTCGGGGTAAAAGCTGCGAATACTTCAGGGACTGTCGATCGATGAACAAAGCCTTTCTTTTGATTCTTCGTGACGAGCACAAAGAATTCTTCGTTCATGCTGAAAACCTTATTTCGTTAAAAAAAATGATAAATCTTCCATTCAATTTTTTTTTTTCATCGAGTAAGCAATGTTAATTTTATTTGTAATTTTTCTCATGACTCTTTTCGAGCTTATTTGAAAAAAAAATTCACTTGTCAGTCTGGACGAAATTTATACACGTCGCTGATTCGATAAAGAAACCTTTGAAAACGTCACGGATTCGCGGAGGAAAAATGAAAACGTCCAGTGGAAAAATGGAAACAGTCGACTCCGGTAAGAGTCGACGTTTTTCATACAAATTTTCTCAAAAATATATATCCAGAGCACCCAGATAAAAATATGCATTTTTAAACATGGGAGTTTCGTACGAGCCCGCAGAGAATATGCGAAAGACACAATTGTGAAAGGCAAATACAAAGCGAATCACGAGTGCTCTTCTCTGCTGACCAGAAATAAAAGAGAATGTTCTTTTTTGTTTTTTTTTCGGAAAACTCTCGGATGTACGCGGATGCAGCGTATTTTAGAAAATTTCATATCATTGCATATCATATCAAAAGGAATATCGATTGGTTCCGATCATGATTGACTTTCGTGAAAAATAACGAGGGATTGCGTATCGTGGCACCGAATCAAATGAGTTTTCCACACGGGAAATCTATAAAAATACCCAATATTCTACAATAATCCTATACTAGGAGTATTTCCAATATTTTTTCAAGGAATGAAATTCAAAATAAAGAATGAAGAAAAAAACATTTGTAGTGTTTTGAAGCGTCGATCGTGACTTTCAATAAAAACTTGCATACATATCTCGTTGAAAATATGTTTTCGAACATCAAGATAAAATATTCTTGTGCAAACGATGTGTCTGTAAATGCTGGCACTCAATCGAGAAGTGATAAGAGGCTAAGGACTCGTTCATTCACACGAACTCGTGATTTCGCTCGTTCTCTGCTTGTCCACACGGCGATTCTTAGTTTCTCGATAGAGCTGCGAGTCTACATGCAAACGGCGAAATCCATACGGTATGTCCGATATATATCTCGCTAACCCTTTTACCGCGTTACAAATCGAACTGGCAGTTCGCCAAGGAGCTTTAACCCTTGGCTGTTCGTTATTGTCACGATCGCGGTGAACATTATTCTATTTCTAAACTTTCATTCTCATATCGCTTTCCTTTTTCGTCCACAAAAAGATTTTTTTTTAATTCCGGTTAGTTAAGAAAAAAAAATTATACATATATGCTTTATTTCACGACAGATTGAATTCAATTTTACAATTATTCGCGCACGTGGTTCCACAGAAATTCGTTTTTTCTTCAGCCAGGAGAAGAAGAGAGCAAACGCAAACGCGAAATGTGTGTTCAGAATTAGGGATGACGTTGGAATAAAAAATTTTGTGAATATGGATATCTCGGTTTTCTTCTTTGCATATTACAACAGGCCGCAGACGAGCCGATGGGGATGTGAAATTTCGTCGAGGTAAATTCGTTTCAGAGTTTCAAGCTTGAATCTTACTGTAGAGAGACCTGTCGGGGATTAAACATTATATTTGTATATATAGGGATGAAACCCGAAAGGCTCGCGAAACAGCTGGCAGTCCTGATGCCACACCTGATTGAAGGTATTCCAATATTAATAAATTCGAATGGTGTTGAATATTCCTGTAGGAATTAAACATGCCGCGTGTACATTGGGGAAGATGACGAAAAAATTCATTTCTTCTTGTTTCAACTGTCAAACGCACTCGCCAGCTGGTTGAACCTCTCCAGAATTTTGATTCCGTTGATACGTAAGCATCGTTCGCTCAGCAAAAAAGTTGTTCAGAGTTATTAAATGTATATAGGAAATAGGATTAATTATATTTTTTCATTGAATAACTTTGACTGTCACTTCTTCTTCGATGATATTTTGTGAGAAAGTAGAAAAATAAAGATCTAATTATTCCTCAAAAAATTTCTGCAGTTGAATAAATTCCAAAGCTGCGAAACCCACGTGACTCTTAATCAAATAGCTCGAACTTGGCAGAATAATGAAAAATTTTATCGAATAAGAAGAAGGATAAGAATATTTGAAAGAAAAAAAGGTGTCATTATAGTTCATTTAAAAGATCTACGACACAGAAAGTGATGAGAAAACAAGAAAACACGGTATAACAAAGTCAAATATACCGCTGCAAGTTAACAAAGTCGTGAGTTGATAGAATTTTTAGAAAAGTTGTTGCATTCAATTACAAGATTTTTCGGAAATTGTAAAAAATTTGTTTTCGTCTGCCATTCGCGTATAAATTTGATTACATCGAAATTACATTAATGTTGGGATGGAAAGAAAATAAGAGGGGAAATTGGGGAAGAACCCTTTTTCCTGACTGGGAATGAAATGTGCGAAGATCCGAAGTTACCGAGCGAGCTTAAAGGTGAAAGTCGTGTGCGACCCTTTCGTCCGCAATATCTTGACCGCAAATACACATCTGGCTTAACACGATTCACCAAACAACGGCTTTGGAGAGGGCGGAAAGTCACGAAGGTCCAATCTCTATCAAGCCGAAAAGGTTCACGGGGCTTTCTTCGAAAATATCCACAAGTTGTGCAAGGCTTAAGGGGGGAATAAGCCTCTCGCTCCACGCCGGGGAATGATTTCTATCGGGGAACCAACTACGGAATAATCGCCTCGTGTCTCACACTGATTACCGCGAATGTCCTCGAGATCGACGTTCATTTCGGAGATGCCACGACTTTTTTCACTTACGCAATCAAAGCTTGATCCAGCTCTTTTGGTAATTGAATTCTTAACAAAAATAGTATATGTCGTCAAGATATTCTACTGAAAAAGAGTCTCATTGAAAAACAAGCAAATCCCTCAAAAAATATCGCGTTGGGAATAAAAATCTTCTGCGAATCGTTAATTAAAGTATATTGTTGGTGTTGAGTTTTTGTTAAAAAAAAAGTAATGAAAGGGTTTTTGCGTAATGGTGTCTCGAGAAGTCGTTTATTTTATTACGCAACGTTTGCACGTGGTGGAGAGTGCCATCGTGAAAACGCACTCGACTGGTCCTTTAAAAGCATGGAAATTGCTTACCGTACGCTCCTGAAGGTTCTCGACTCGGCAGTGTAAGTGGACGTCGGCTGCGAGCTGAACGGTCACGTTGCTGTCAGAATCCTTGAAGTAAGGTCGAGGCTCGGGCGTTGCCACGTTTTCCGTCGAGATGCTTTCTTCCTGATAAATCTAAGATAAAAAGGTATTTGCTTTTAAAATAATACAAAAAGAAATGTGCAAATAACTTTATTGGTAAACTTTTTATTTTTTTAAATTAAACAAAATTTCGAAACAATAAAGCTTGAAACAAATATACAGGATATAGGCAAGTTGCACGAGTTTTTGCGAATCGATGGAATCGCAAAACTGAAAACGCGAACGGTATAATAAAACAATTTTCGCTACGTTTGCCACGCAGTCAGATATCAAGTCTCGAATGTCCAACACTTTGGCTGCAGCAGTTTTGGTGGCTGTGTGGTTGCAAAGTATTAATTCTGTTACCAACATTGACAATGAAAGCCCACGAGGCTTTTAATAATCCCATCAGCCAAAACTCAAACACTCTAATTAACGGAGAGTTGATGCGGGGAAAGGGGGTTGGGGGGCGGGAGGTGCGGAAGGAGGTAAGAAAACAAGTAGAAACTTACCTCGGTGAAGGGTGAGCTCAGCTCGTGCCACAGCGCTTTGGGAAGACCTTCGAGTCCGGAAAATGGTTTTCCACCTGCGCAAAAATCATTTTCGTGCAAATGAAGCGTTGTTTATTGAAAAAAAGCTCATCCGATGAATGTAAACACACAATTTTCAATATTATGATTTCATTCGAGCAGAGTTATATAATTGAAGCTTCCGAGTCGAGCTGGAAATTTTCGAAATGTTGAATAACGCGTTTGAAAATTATTTGAATAAATGGATTTCGGTTCTCGCGGAGCGTTAGTTCTTAATCCAGAGCTCGGTGAATGCCGAGGAAAATTCGTGTAAAGGAAAACTGATGGAAATTCAAGTTGGCCGGTGGGAGTCTGTAACCTCGCGGGAGGTGCTGGAGAAAGTGGCAGAGGTGAACGGAAAGTGTTGAACTTCGGATGGGATCGCATGGGGAAGACATTGGGCGACGCTCGGAAAAGCAAACTCGCTCTGTGTGTGAGGATCGCCCGCGAGGAACTCCGAGAGTCGCCGAGCTCGAATGCCTCGATGCTCGCTCGCTTATCAGGGCCGAGCACACTCGCCCAGGTCTGTAGTACACGTTCTCCTATATACTCTCTTATTCTCACACAGCGGATGAGCAGAGCATCCTTGCTAAAAATATGCGTTCGTGATCGCACTTTTTGAATAACCGATTTTAAGGACGCAAATATATAATCGAGCCCCCAGAATATATTTATAAACTAGCTATATAGATCAGCTACAAAAAATTCAATACGAGATAAACAATTTTTCAATGTCTATTGCGATAAATTCCATTTAAGAATCACTAAATATTTTTTGAGGTCCTGAAATTTGGACAAGCATTTTTTTTCATCATGTAGAAAGTATTGGACGTGTGTTCGTGAAAATATTATTTTTATTTATTATTAAAAATTTGAAAGAGTAAAAAATTATTGTATGCATGATGGGAAATAGTCGAAAAGTACGAGAGGATAATGGTATAAAAGTATAGAAATATCATTCGAACGAGTGTCCTAATCTGAGTCGAACAGAGGAGCCGGGAGACTTTTTTATCCGGCGCGCGGGGTACATGGATCAGCGATTCTCAATTATATATAGCCGGGTATTTCCGTTCGATTGCAGCGAGCGTGTGACGGTGCCGGGACGGAGAAAAATGGAGAAAAAAAAGAAGAAATAAAGGGAGCCGCGCGACATTGCGGGAGCGTTTTCGCTCGAGCGCGATTATGATTCATAACCCTGAGCTCGGTTTGTTCCACAAATAAGGATAAATTTACCGGTGGGTGTCGAGCCGAAGGTATTTTCGTTCGAGCGCGCGCCGGGAGGAGTTATACGCCGAAGTGGAAACGGGGGGAAGCAGGCACGACTCGGCTATTTCGCTCTCTGAGCGATATAACGCTTGGGAATTCGGGACTGCGAACGGTAAACTGTCCTCTCAGCGTTTTATCATTCGACTACAGTTTCCACTGCCATTTCCCGTTACGTCTAAACCGGTTAAATCGAATTTCACGCTCTTTTTTTCTCCCTCAAATAGCCGGGAATAAGAAAAAAAAATCATTTAGCCCAGCCATTTCCGATAACAAGCGGAAAATGGAAGTCCGTCGACACCCCCTACCCGTGAATTCTGACGAAACTAGAATTTCATTCTGTCCGTGCCTCCGTTGAAAAATCAACCTTTATCGACGAACTTTTCAACAAAATTTTCTATTTTCGACTTGGCCCCTCGCCGTCAAATACTATATGTTCTCGAGTTTCACCAGGGCGGTATATATACGCGGTCGAAACCTTTTAAATTTTGAAAATTGTCACGAAAACGTAGAATGATGACTCGCGCCGATGCGCACACGTGACGAGGAATCGGAAACCTCGAATGTTCACATCATTCACGGTAGAACTTTGCCTCTGAGAAACTTGGAAAGCCACGCGAGCGAAACTCTCGACGACACGAGACTGCTTTCCGGTTATAATGACTGCCGGGGATGTCCGTGATAATGTCAACGAAGCCTGCCCGTAATTGGTGTATACGCACACACCGCGGGGGTACACGGGGGGAATCTTTACAGCTTGGCATGCGGGGCTCAGTGCGCCCCGACGGTTGCCACTTCATCAAAGTGCGCCGCGGAATAGTTTCGAAAGCAACGATGCGGAAACGCTACCCGCTGGCGCTACACTCGTTCTCCTCGCCGCGCACTGTGCAAACGTCCACGGGATGTTTGAAGACTCGAGCAAACCGTCGGATGAATGGTAAAAATATAAAAAATGCATTTCGACGGAAAATACACGAGCCATGCCCATGCTTTTTTTAAAACTGAAGCTAGTTCGGTCAGTTATATTTGAAATCAAGTTAAAATCATTTTATTGAAAATATATGCAAATTCGTATTGATAAACTATATGCTATATTGATTTTATTATTATTTTTAATGTGTTAAATTCATGAGAAAGAATTTTTAAAAATATAATACTGTACAACGTGAGTAAATTTCAGTAATTTTTATTCTGAAAAATTGCAAATTATTTTGGCGTAATAAAATTTTTACCGTAATAAATAATTGGATTTCGTTCCCAAATATTTCACATATATTTTAAGATGGCCTCTTGTAGAGCGTTGATATAAACTTTGATGAAATAGTGTCAGAAATAATTTTACTCGATGATTTTCTCGTATTTATCTTACAAACGCAAGACAAATGTGCGCGAGCAAAGAAAGCCGCGCGAGCTCTTCGCAAATCCCAAAATTCCAGCTCCTCGACTTCAATCATATTTTTTTTTGGCAGCGTGTTTCTGACGTTTCTCGTTCTTCTTCGAGAGACTTGTGTGTCTCTGAGTAGAGGGAAGGAACGAGGGAACGGTTTATACATTTTCGCAACGCGAGAACGGAACTTAACTCGAGAGTGGTGAGGCAAAGGACATATTTCGCCGGAGAATTAACGAGAGAGCGAGAAAGTGGCGAGCATGAGAAGAAGAGAATGCTGAAGAAAATGTGAAATATCTGGCTTCGGAGTATACACGTATATCCCGAAAATGATTATCTTCGACTAATCGCATCCTCGCTCGTCCGGTCGCCGACAGGATAATCCGAGGTAAAATTTATCAGCGGCGTAGAGGTGGGATATCGCCCAGATGGTGTTCGCGTCGAGGCTGAAGGACCAATTCTAGAAGAAATTTCCCCGGCCGTTCCCTCTGCTGCTTCTCCGCGGCGTCGTCCCGGGGAGCAGCGCGGCCGTGACGACATCTCTTCGAGGGAACACAAACGAGTATGACGAAGGAGAAAAGAAGAAAAGTTGAAGAGGGATTGTCGAGGAGGCAGCCTCGGGAGAAGTTTTGGTCCTTGACGAGATGAAATTCTGCCGGAGAAAGATTAAACGCGCGGCGAATCTCGAGAGCCCCGGCGAGTAAGGTGAGACCCGACGGAAAAAGCTTCACTGTCGCGGTACAAAGTACGCGTGCACCGGAAACTCCATTAGCGGGGCCATTTCGTGGATGCACTGATCATAAAGCACATTGACTCGGGAGTGCTTTGCCCGATTGAAAATGAAACCGAAGTTTATCGGTTATCCGGCCCGTGGGAACGATTTGTCCTCTGGAATGAATTCGAAGGGAACGAGAAAAAAAGAGAAAAAATACGTGGAAAAGCGCTGATAACGCTCGACCATTCGCGGATATGCAAAATAATGTGAAAAAAGGTGCATCCGAAAAAAAAAGAAAATTTCCATTATTTTTTTGCAACGATAAATTCCCAAGCGCTTTCATTCCCGGTTAAGTGTCACTCCGGCTTTTGCAGTCTCCGTCAAACATATAAATTTCCTTTCATTACTTTTCTTCTCTGTTGTGGCCTGCAAGCTTCGCTTGACGACACGCTCGTGAAAACTGACAGTTTCCTGCCTTCAATCTCTCCAGCGTAATAAACTTATGAGCATAAAAAATTCCATATCCTCAAGGAAATTATTACATCGAACAAGTCCCGACTACCTCGCGAGTACTGGATCGTTCGGCTCTAACATTTTTTTAACTTCGCGATAAACACGTTTTGTATGCCTGAAAAATATATTTTTAGTTAAAACTGATTTATAATATAAATAGCGACGAGATTAAGGATGTATATCAAAAATGAAAATCTGCGGAAAAAAACATGCCCCTGCCGATAAGCTCTATTTTATTTAAGGTTTTAACGTTACTAAATATACGTTTTTGGATAAACACGATAATTCTTCATTCCTACATGTAGCTCCATCAGAAAATAAAAATGATGGTAGACGGAAAAAAATATTTGAGATATATAGCTTTACCCAAAATAAGTGAAAAGAACACAACTTTATTTGATACCCAGATGAAACGAGGCGGAAGCTCTCTTTTAATTTTGAGTAGAAGAAACGTCCGAATATAACAAATGGTATTTCTTACCTTGTATATAAGCATCAACGGTTGGCTGAAGAAGATTAACGACTACCACGGCCAGTAAGGCCGGTATGGTTCTCAGCTTCATAGCCCAGTCCTCAACTCATCCTCGTTGTCAAAATTTTCTCGGACCTCTTCCGTGACTTTCGAGCTCTGCAATAATAAAAAAAAAACTCTTTAAATTGCTATCACCCCGCGAGATATGTATTTCATATTCTATTTTGGGAATCTTGAAAATAAAGAATATACAATTATTTTGATTAAAGTTGAATTCTCGCGTTTCAAGACGAACAGTGGCGGAACGCGGTTTTGTTAATCGAAATATTGCAAGCATACAGTGAGACATACGTGCGCACACGAAAATATCTCCGTAGGCTGAATAACCACGACGTTGATGGGAATTTCGCATGTGACAATAGCTACGAGAGCTTCATCCGTGCAACGTGACACGGAACGCATTAAAACACCCCCTGGGCTATTGCTTTGAAACTTTAATTGACTGTCATACGTTTCATGTCAAAATTGCAGAGAGAACGAGCTGCCCGAGTTTTCGGAACAAAATATGGGATTCATGGCCATCAATGCTCTCGACTAATTTTGCGGAAAAAAGGAGAGAGAAGCGCAAAAGAAAAAATCTCTGAGCGTAATAAATTTTTGACAAGCTCGATTCCGGTTGAATTTACTCCGGGAAGTATCGCGATTTAAATTTATTCGCGATGAGCGCATGTAGAGAGTCTTTCGCACCGCGTGGAAATGCTCGAACGTGAGAAAGGGACTGTCATAAACACAAGGAGTTTAACGACGGGGAACTTTCCGTTTTGTCGAATGCGTGAGCACCGCGAGTTTTGCGGAACACAGAAAAAAGATTCGATGGGAAGAGAGAGGAGAGGAAGAAAAAAAGGTCTTGGAATATAAAAGTAAAAAAAAGAACCCCCTCCGTTCTTTCCTAACCTCCGAAAGATTTATGTCGAGGAAAGTGGATTTCCTCACAATCCCTTTTTCCCTGTCTCGCGTACATTCGTCTTCGACAAAAGCGTACATACCCGTGGATATTTTTATACATCGGCTATACTACGTAAAGAAACGTAAGAATATATACCGCCGCGGAATGTTCAATGATCCGCTAAGCGCTACGGACCGGGGGAAAAAAAATAATTTTCGATACCGAGAAAATCCCGGGAAATAAGCCACGGTAATGATTTTCAATTTCCGTAAAAACGATTGAATTTCCTACCAATTTCGCGGATATATACGTCAGTCAAGAAAATCCGCATGATACGTACGCAGTGCGACGATATTTCAAACTGCGCGTCACTCGGGATAATAAAGCGAAGCCGTACGGTTTCCCGTGCACTATTTCTGTGTGTACCGGGTCGATGTGAGTACGCTCGCGCTCTCATGTACGGATGCACGTGGATTCTCTTATTCGTGCCCTGAATCGCGGAGGACGATTCGCCGCGCACCGACGACGTCCCCGTGGCATGATTGGCCACGCGATTCCGACGTTGCTACATTAAGGAAACGTCGACAAATCAGTCTTTTCCCCCGTCGTCTATCCAAAGTCAAACAGCCAAGTACGTAACAGCATTCCGGCTGATTCGATTTCGCAGTTTCGTGAAAAAAAAAAACGAAAGGAAGAACGCGAGTGGCAAAAAAATTGGAGAAACAGAACGTGGAAAAATTTAATCATCTCGGTCAGGTTTTTTCTTCTGTTTTTTTTGTTGTTGTTCTTGTTTTTCTCTTTTGTTTCTCGGACGATCGATCGGGTTTCATCGACGCGCGAGTTTTCTACGTTTTGCTCTCTAACGAATCCACCCTATAAGGTCCCTAACTAGCCAGCAAAGGAAAAACTTTGAAATTTTTCTTCCTCCCGTCTCACGTATTTTCTCGTCTTTTGGGCTTCTTTGCTCGTAGGACGAGTTTCCGAGTTTCTTTCCATGGGAGACACCCATGGAATAACAACGATACGGAGAAAAAGAGAGAAAGGGGGATGCCCGGAGAGAAACAATCAAACAACTAATTTCTAGCTCCCATCAGAATTCGATGGGAACGATGACAATGTGGAGGATTATTTATTAACCCTCTGGGAAGGGCATTATTTATGGTCGGAACGATTGAAAGGGAGTGAAAGTAATTAAGGCGCGCTTGTAAAAGTTGTAACCTGACCGGAATATTGCCTAGAATCGTAATTCTGAGTAAATTGGAGCTCAGCTGTATACAATACACAAGAAATAATTTGGAGGAAAAAGTTAAAATAGAATTTCGATAAAAATAGACGTTGAAGTAATGATTTTTCGTTCTTTTTCGAATCTCCTTTATTCGTCCATTAGTGATTTTTTGCTGCTCCCGGAACGTCCAGGTAAACAGTAAAAACGAGAGAACAAAAGTGTATAACGAAATTGGGCCATTAGCTGAATAACTTGATAAAATAAATTTCGTTTAAAATTTTCAACTGCATGGAAGATGCACTTTTGCAAAATTCCGACGTGCACCTCGGGACTAAGGTCAAAGGCACTCGTTTTATTCGGCTCTTTTTCGTTGCTCATATTTGCAGTCTCTTGTGTAGGGCGAAAAAAAAGTGCATCGGACTCACACGTGGGTGAAACGGACAAGCGACAGGCAAACAGGGAAAAAGACTCTGGAGGATGAGAATCGTACTCTTTGATAGAATCCCAGTTGGATTCGATGGATTTCAGAGCCACTGTACGTTACATTTCAAAAGTGATTGGAACACATCCCCCGGGGATCGAGTAGAAGAAGGGAGGGGGTTCGACCAGGACAGAATCGATTTACCTAACGGGGACAGGCGACACAGCCAAAACGGTATCTCTCTCTCTCTCCCCCTGTGCTTTTACATCACCAAATGAACTCGCAAACTTCACATTCCGAGTGTTATTCAAAGGCGTTGCTCTTTTATACAGATTTTCGCGTTGTGAGAGAATCGATTCGGAACCCAGTCACGCCGATAACAAGGCGTATGAAGAAAAAGAATCATCCATAGAATAGAAAACGTTCATTATTCCCCGATTTCGCTTCCACTGAGAACTGTTAATATTTTTTTTAAACCACAGGCGACGTCTCTTTTATTTTTACTATACACATTTTTCTCGTCGATACGACCAGTGCTCGTAAATTCATAGAAATTTTGCCGCTGACGCGTGACCAGGTAGACTTTCTTTTTTTTTTGAAAAATAAAGGAAAAAGTTTTTGACAGGAGCTCCCGAAGAGGAAATTTAATCAATGGAGATGACTGCTCGTAAATCGAAGGTACACGAGACAAAAAATTACGGTATAGACCATACCAATCAACACTACAAAAGGATCGTGTTCGAGGAAAAAAAATCATGCGCATCTATAGAGATGACAAACTAAAATTTTTTTCGGGCCAAAATTTTCGATAAATATTCGAAAAAAGTGAGCGAAGTACGTGGCGGAACGTCGGCGACAGCAGGCTCGTAAACGTGTCGGGAACAGTCGCGGAGCTTGTGGCCAGTAAAATATCCCGTTCCCATCTACCATCGACGTTTTTTTAAATTTTACAATGTGGTTATGTATTGCACCTATTCAATTTTTTTACATTCATGACTCTAGGAAAATTAGGTTCATAAAAATGAACGGCCATTCATTATCTTTGACCGCCATCAATTTATAAAATAATTTTCTGCGCAGTTTTTGAAAAATAGAGGAAGAAGAAAGTTTTAATTTTAGAATGTGGATAAAAATGGAATTTTTCATGCGTAATGCTCCGTGTAAACAGGGGAACAGAATAGAAAAAGCAAAGTCGTAGATAAGCAGTGTATGAGCCAGTGGACGAGGTACGTTATGGTTCAGACAGTGGGAGAGGCTTGACTGGGTAGTTTTATATTTTCGAAGAAAATACGAGTTCCGGTCGACGGGCAACGATGCGTGCCAAACCTTGTGAAAATAGTGGAATCGACGCAAGGAATTCAGAACCGTTGGGAATTTATCTCACGAGCAATATTTCAGAAAACATTTGCCAAAATCTTCGATTTTTCTGCCAGCTTCCACCATCTTTTTCCGTCCAATTATGTGTCAAGAACGTTTTTTCTCAGATAGATAAAAAATATAGGAACGGGACAACCGAAATTGAATAATTAATCTAAAAAATTTAATAATAATAAAAATTCTACCTATATGTCATTAAAATTATTCTTTTTTATTGCAGTAGAAAAGAAACTGAAAAAAATGTAATGGAAAATGAAAGTTTTCAAGTTTTTAAAATGTTTAACGAAAGGCCTATAGCAGTATTTTAGCCTTCGTGAGATATTTAAATAAGATGGACGTAAACCTTTAATTATATTTTCATAAAATGTATTGAAATTTCAAACTCGATTTCGTCAGTGGACATTCGATACCTCTCGACTGTTCGTTTTTTTTTACAATTATTCTCGTTGAAACTTCCGTAAGTGAATTTCGAATATTTGCAAGCGCACGTAGGGACGAGGTCTCGGTAAGTTAAATTTTGCGGTTCGTTGTCAAGTTAGATTCGATTGCGATCGATATGACGAAGTTTAAGGTGTTTCGGGAACCAACGAGCCGCGTCTGCGTGCTCAAACTGCAATCGAGAGTGCGAACTGGCCTTTCAAATTAGAAAGGATTTTATTATAAATTAAAAATTTTTTTTTTGCAAAGAATCATGTTTATGCACAAGATATACAACTTTTTGAAAAAAAACAGGCACATAGTGGTATTTTTTTAATTTACTAAGGGTTCAACATCGGATTTTCCATCATAAATATCTTCATTAAAAAGTCGGCAATTGTTTAATCCCAGAAAAATACATTTCATTTTTAATTGGAATTTTTCATAGATATCCTTGAGTCACGGAATTCGTTTTTTTTTTAAACAAGAGGGAGAGCGTCTAACCTTCGAAAAAAGCAGCAACGAGGGAGAGAGCAGTTTCGCGAGGGAGCTTTTATCCGATTTGTGTTGCGGCGTAAGTCGAGCCATTTGGTCTTCACGAGCCTGTTCCTATACTGACCTGCGGTGTAACGACAGAAAAAAAGGATCGGTTTTTTCCCGCGTTATACTCTGCGAAAGGATGGCAAAGAAATTCCAGGAGAATAAAAAATGTTTGTATAACTTTTAGCGAACCGAGAGAATTTTAGGTATATACGCGTTCAATCGAGTATAGTATACGCGGATGAACAAGCGAGGCTAACGACGGCAATTGCTCGTTGATTAGAGCGAACCCGACGGCGAGATAAAAGGATCTCCGCTCTGGCCGATAGAACACGTTCTTAACGAAGCTCCGGAACAACTGTCATACACGGTGTGGAGTCGGTGTTCGAGTTGGCCGTAAACCGGCCGAAAACGATTTCGGGTATACTCTGCTTCGGACGAGAGAAGGCCGCGCGCGCAAAGTTAGGAAAGGCTACGACGAAGAGCGTTATCGCGGTATAGAGGAAAGTAACGGCGGAACTCGGCGAAAATGTAGTCAACAATGAGAGGACGCAGTTGGGAGCGTGTAAGCGGAGAATTTGCCGCCGAAACAGGTGTATATCTCGAACGTGTGTGTTTCTCGGTCTCTACAGCTGAGCATGTCGGCGGGGAACACGCGCTTTAATCAGTCTCCCGCCCCGTAAACCGACGAGACTGTTCGCCCTGATGCTCTTTTTCTTCCTCTTGCCGCGGAATGACGTAGGATTGTCGAAACCGTCACTGGTACGAGAATCGATGGACGATAATTGCCGGGCTCGTGTCTCGTTCCGCCGTTGGAACAATGAAATAAAAGCCTCGATATATACAAGGAGCAACGGCAGAAAAGGGAGAATGGGAGAAAGCGCAAGCTTGTTACGGAGGCGAACATTACAGTTTCCTAACTATACTATCGTGCGCTGCCGGCTCTCGCCAGCCGTTGTGGATCGCCGATTTTACGTAAGCGATCAGTCGCCCAAACCTCACTGGAAAATCGCGCGACCTCTTTATATACACGAACACACATCGAACCCGCTTTAAATCGAAGCCCGCCATTCGTTTCGTTCCGATCGATAGGAACAATCGTATATACATTAGCTAATCCTAATAAACACGATCCCTGGAACAAGGGAGATCTTTTTTTCTTTCCCTTTTATTCTTTTTTTACCTTCGAGAAGAGAGAAGGTACGTCCAAGGTCCGGCACTTGGACCCTTCGCAATTTTCTTTTCCGGTTTTTCCAATTCCATACTCTACTACTGCATGTAAAGAAAGGACTATAGTATATACGTGCGGACAATCGACAGACTAAATCATAAAAATGTATTTTTTGAAAAAAATCTCTTTCAGTATTATTTAAAATTTAACATCAATCCGTTTGCAACTCTAATTATAATTTTTCAATATATTTATACTTTTATCAATCAATTTTTGTATTTTGAGATTTTGTATAAACGAAGTTTAGGGGCCTGCTTCAAAGTTTTACTTCTGTTATTTGGATGAAAGGTTTTGAAAATGAAAGGAACTTGTATAAAAATTATGCATTTACCCCACTCCGATATAAATATATAAAATATAGAAAAAGCACTAGAAAACCAATCAGTCATGAGAAAAACGTGAAGATGGACAAAAGAATATACGGGGCAAATAATGTTATTCTACAAAAAAAAATTGTCTGTGAACCTATAACTCCTCGAAAATCATTATAGTATAATATCACGAAATATTTTATATTCCTTTTTTTTCGTCATGCAGCAAAAAGATTATACGACAACACTCTGCTTCAAGCTTTGTTTTCCAACGAGCTAAAGCCAGAAAGTGTCTAAATATATTATACCCAGTAGCGTAATAATAATAATAAGAACAATAATTGTCGTTATGCAATATGTACGTAATGGGGAGAATACACGAGCCTTTGGGATGTGCGGATGGAAAATCGATCGGCGTTCATCGGAACGAGTCGAACGCGAATTTATATTTGGATATGCAAATAACACGCGGTTCGGAGAAACATCGAGGTTGTTGAGAACATTTTTCGTCTTTCCCGATGACGAGACATCTTGGAAGAGGGAGGAAAATTCAAGTATTTTTCTAAAATTTCGCCAAATATATGTCATGTCTATTTTCGAAACAGGAGACTGATGATGTGGGAGCAATAAGGAGGGGAAGATTTAGTGCTTGGAAAAGGCAGATAGTCCGCGACAGTGAAAACCGCGAATCCGGGTCGTCGCACCCTTCACTCTCTTTCTCTCTTGGCTGCCTCGGCAAGTTCTTCGGTACCGCGTGTCGGGTCGCGTGATTGTTTTACTGCCCAAGTTGAAGCAAGTTATTTCTGCGCAGAGCGGATTTCGCATCGATTGCGAAATTTTCGTCGTCGTCAATTTCCGAATTGTTGTTTTTTTTTTCTTTTCGCCCATTATTTCCAAGGATCGACACAAACGATCCGAGTTTATTTTATTTGGAAGCACTTTTGGAATTTCCGGAGGCGAGACAACGAGCGTGGGATTGCAATAAAGGGGAGAAGAATGAGAAAGAAGGCAAAAAAGGATGCAACAAAGAGCCACTCATTTTCATTAAGTTTGCAACGTGCGTCATACCGCGGGCAACGGAACCCCAATTAAGCTCGCGCACCGGAACTTGCTCTTTAATAAGAATGAAATGCGGCGAGGCGAAATGTGTTTGCATACTTTCTCACACTCTCAACGAGTTCAAATTCGTCACGGAGACGACACACGTTCCGTTACGCGTAAACTCTGCCGTTACGAATCCAATTTTTCTCCATTATTCTAAATGCTTAATTCAACTCAAATACCGTGAAAGTATATATCTCTCCTTTGCCACGAAAAATAGAAAAAACTTATTTCTCTGAAATATTCGTAACAATAAGCCGCCTATATACATATATAGCGCGCGATTACACTTTTTTCTCATCGATCTATAGTTCGGATACGACTTTTGTTCGACTTTATTTTTCTACGCTCTCGTCTCTCGCATTATAGCAGGGATTTGTTTATTTTCAGTCGAGGACGATTCGATTTATTTTGCCTTCCGACGCTTTTTAAAAAAAAGTCCATTGTGAGGAAGGTTCTCGTGTGCGCGAAACTCCGATCCGCCGCTCTCTGCTGCCCCGGGTCTCGCATACACAGCAGCAGTTGTATAGCTTTGAAGCGCCTGGAGCTTTTGCGGTGAACCAGAGACATCCACCAGCGAAGAACGGGCTCGGTGACCGCGTTGTTTCCTCTCTACGCTCTCACCCCCATTACACCAATCCCGGAGAGGATCCCCCCTTATACTCTCTCTGATGCGTCTCGTCCTCTCTTTTCTCATGTTATTGCGTTTGTCGCTCTCTGCCCCTATTTTTTTTGAGCAATAACACGAAACTTTCGCGAATTTTGACACACGCAAACATAAATTTGTGAACTCGTCGAAAACTAAATTCCGGCATTTTCGCGCTGAGTCTGATGGGCCGCAGTGATAAATTTATAATGAGGATCAAAGGCAATAAGGCGCGGGACGGGTGAATTTCGAAGGAAAATGGAGAATGGCCGAGGATGAATGAAATTGGGAGAATCACCGATCGGAAGGAATGGAATTGTGTAGTATGCAGATGTGCTCTCGCATTACTGGGGAAAAGGTAAATTCGGGGGTAAATCCGAGATTGGCTTCTCCCGGGGACGTCGCGAGTGCGATTCTCGGAGCGACAACCGTTGGACCTCTCGATCGGGGGTTTTCTCTGCCTTCGGCTTGATCCCTTGAAACGATATTCCGGCGGAGCCGGCTATCGAATCGCTCACTTCCGATTCTGTGTATTGTCCCGTTCCTATATACGGGCCGCATATTTGCATAACGCGGCGAACGGTGATTATGCAAACTCGATGACGCGAACGTCATGCAACGCCGACGCATAACCGCACCGCACGGAAATTCGCGTATCATCAACACACAACTCGATAGTCCCCATACATTTACGAGCCTTCCAAACTAGCCTGAATATCCCTGAGTTACTCGAATTCTCGACATTTTCGTTACATAGTCTAATCAGGATCGTACACGCATCCTTATTTGCCTACGCTTTGCCTTCACAAAAGCCCTGTCAATCTCGTTACCGCTTCACCATTATATAAAAATAATCTCTCGTTTATTGTCAGCGCTCATTAACTTTATTCGAAATATTTATATATAAGAGGCTTTTTCCAAAAATTCCATTTTCATCATTGGTTATGATACTAATTGCATTTAATAATACAGTATAATAAAGGGATAAAAATTTTGATCATTTTTGAACTTTTTATGACAACTTTTTTGATTTTTATTCTCATAAAAAATTCTCAATTATTATGTGAGTGTGTATCATTATATTATCGAAACTAATGGAGCGCGGATACGCGGTATTATCGCTGAAAATGAATGTAGAGAATCGATATTATCAAATTAAGACGCATTTTTGGGATATTTGTCGTTGTTAGAAAAATGGTATGGTATGTTAAAAAAATGCATGGCATTCGCGATGCTCACATTGTTGAGGTACACATTTGATCGCATTTTCCGCCGAGTACGCTGAATATTTTCAGTGTGCGCACCCTATATATAATGAAAAGTTTTTCTCATTGGAAACATTTTCTCATTAATTCTGTGTATCCGAAATGTGAAAATTTGCAATATCGTGAAATCAATGAATCGGAATATCGGTTAAACATTGAATTGATACGAGTTTCTCGAAGGCCTGTAGAAAGTATAAGAGAAGAGCAGGCATAAGCCCGTTCCTGTAAATCCTCGAAAGAGCCGCAATATCGCTGTTCGGATTATATTGCAACAGATAGTGCGCGGACATCGGTAGAAACGATGAAATCCACACAAGTTCTGGGCACACTAAACTCTCGAATTGGTCTACCAAGGCTTCCGGTAGCGTAGATATCTATATAGGCACATTGTAATATACAGGCCGTCCTGAAGCTCAAAACCGAAATTACACCGCGCATTCAGGCTGATGCACACATGAATTAACTTCCAGTGAAACAAAGTATCAAATAATTTTCTGATACGATGTACCGCAGAGTGACGAGGAGTTATCGAGGATCAATCGCGACCCGCACCCAAGAATTTGCCTTTCGTGTTTGACACGACGAAGCCAATCAACGTGTCTGATATGATATTGGCTGATATAACACACACTCGAGAGCTTTTTGCCAGGATCAAATATTCTTAAGCCCACAATTTCGTTGCGAATTTGTTTTTTTTTTCAGTATCAAAATCAACTTCTAGGACACCCTGTGAATGTTCTTCGGTATACGTATATATAGAAACATAGACATAGTTGCTGGATAACCGCTCTTCCGTCCCTTCCTGATCCCGCCTGTATCCCTTTTCCTCGTATGCATCTGGAATGCACATTGCGGAATGACGTATCGCACGACAGACATAAAACCTTGTAAGCCGCGCATACGTATCCGCTAAAATATTCAGCATACTCGGTTGCGTCCCGAAAAATGTATTGAATGTCACCGAAGGAAAAAAAATCGAGCAAGTCCACATTCCTTTTCCCAAAAAAAAGCCGTGGAAAAGGTAAATAAAACCAGCGAAGCATAAATTTTTGAAAAATTCCGACGGAGAGTGGCGTGTGTTCCCCAGTCTGAATTTTGTTCGTTTTATTCAACTTTATCAAAGTCTGCGGAAATTAAAAAAAATATATATATATATTTTTTGGAAGGTATATACCTCCCGTGACAGGAGAGAGGTGAGAGACGTTTTGAAATATGAGGAGGATTCAGGACGGCACGCTGATATGAGGTGCAAGATGCTCGGTGCGGAGGCTCTAAGAGAGCCCAGGCACGTAATAATATTGCTAGAGAGGAATGACGATGAACGGGCATTCGCGCTTAACGGAAAATACAGATCGAGACGAGAGAGAGAGAGAGAGAGTGAGTGAAAACTCTGATAGTCTCGGGACACATTCGCGCGCATACTTTGCATTCGAATACCCGTCCGTCTATTAATCGGGGAGTGCACGTGCTCGAGGCGACTCGATTGATTGACGCGCAAACTATATACCCATCGGAAGAGGAGCGCGAGGAACAAGCGATATTAAAATCACGAAATTGGTTCAATCAACAGTTATCTCACGCTCATTCGAAATTCCGTACACATTATTTTTATTTCGTCTTGCCTTAATTGCTTCCCGATATGGCGATAATAAAGAATTAACACGATTCGCAATAACTGCGAAACAATAAATATTTTTGTGCAATTTTATTTCGCTCCGAATAAGCGGTATCTCTGTATAAAGAGCTTTCATGCGCCGAGAATAAATTCAGAATGTTGGCTGAGGGAAAAAAATATCTACTTTCGAGAAGCTGCGGAGAAAATAACCAGGAGATAGAAGAGTGTACGCATTTCTACTTGAAGAAATATTGTTAAAAGGGTTGTTCTGGTGTGCAGAGATATTTCGCTCTTTCACGTGGATTACGCTTCTCAATATCAGCGCTCCACGGCGAAAGAGTAATCTGCCCGCGCACAATGCCAACTGAATAGTAGAGAAAATAATACAAAGTTATCGTACAACGTCATACAATTATCGTTGAACCACTAAAAGTAAAAAAAACATTCAAAAAATAGTCGAAAAATTCTATGGACTTTGAGCTCTTTGTTTTCGTCTATACTTATTATTTTTCTGTTCTATATATTACTGTTCCTGAGGTCATGACCCTTCGAGATTTATATATTTGCTGGTTATTCGATTATAGAGGACCCATCATACATTTTTCAGTTCAGGATACCATTGCGCAATTAAAGTATATATAATTCTATCATTTTATCGATTTTATCGATGAAAGAGAGTTTGCAACAACTTTTCTTAATAAACTCAAGTTCAACGATCACATGTGGCATTGAGAAAAACTAAGATAAAATTAAACATTCAATTAAAATTTAAGAAATTTGATGAATATTTATTATTTTTATAATATGTAGTATCAAAAAAATGGTGTCTCTATATTATTTGACACTGTATTTTAGCAAATATTTCGTTTAATATTTTTAGTAAATATCAATTATTGAGATCCCTCTGGTTTTTTATGGACACGTATTTACATATATGTTTGAATTGAGGCGGATTGACTTTGCTGGTGACATATTCACGTTATTCTACGTACACCGCTTTTGTTTCAACTGTTTTTAACTCCGGGACAGTCGTTTTTTCTTGCGGTTCGTAAATATCGGGAATTCATGGCGTTTTATTGTGTAGATGAATATTGATTTATGAATTGAATAGGCTAATTTTAATTTTACATATTTATGCGGATTTATAAAATTTATTTCGTTTGCTGAGACCAATTTCTGCTGAATAAATTACGAGATATGCTCGATTGATTGTAATTCACTTATTATAATAATTTATTTTGTCCAATTTTTATTTATTTTTGAATACAATATTAACCGAAATAACAAAATTATTGTGATCAACCAAATTGTATTTGGTCTTCGTAACGAAAACTTTTTCTTCTCACTTTATTTTTGAAATAATAGTAATATATAGTGATAAATTCATGAAAAATAGGACGAAATGAATTGTACTCGATGTTTGAAAATAACAAATATAAATATCTAAGCTATATATGATTGAGATGTTTCGTCAGATGGGATAGCCCGCCGACTTCCCCAATATTTTCGGGTAAATCAGATTCACCTATATGTCAAATTTATTCAAACACGATCAAGTTGTCCCGAGGGGTGTATGAATATTATTAATTCATTAAGTGCACATAATGTGAGGAAAAAATGGGCGCGTGCTCGTCGGGCTCGTCAGGAGATGAGATCTCGAGGGCACAAGTTTCAAACGCTCGCACAGTGTATCGGGCTCGTGCAGATAACGAGGAACGGACGTCGTTAGCGTTAATTAGAGGCGATTTTACGTGGAATTTAAGTTTCGTAATTACACGATAATGGCTCGTCGCGTTATCGCCGGTGCGCTTTTGCTTCGCGACCCTTCGTCGAGCTTTTCCATCGCTCGCTCTCCTTGGGCTCTCTCTTTCTCTCTCTTTTCTCCTTGCCCCCTCCCGTTCGGGAGCACGTTGCTTCCATCATGAGCCAAAGTTTTGCCGATGTGAGAGCAAACGATCTATATACCCGGCTAAGTAACAACTTACCCCGCGGACCCTCGAGTTTCTCGCTCAAACTCTGATGCAACCTCACGAAAACTGCGGTAATACCGTTATTCCGTGATGGGGCCAATCCGGAAGTGCCCCGATAAACATGCCCAATAATGAGTCGTACCAGTCTCGTGTCTTAAAAAACGAAAAAGGAACACCAAAAGTTGTTGTTTTTTTTTTAAATTATTTTTTCATCCCCTAGTATATATATTTTTTGGCTCTTATTATTATCGAACAAAAAATTGCGGGTTAGCTCTTTGGCTCAGCTCGAAGAGAGGATATCGATCATCAATTGGTGGTCGCAGAAAATATTTTCCTATCGAAAATCTCTTGGACGGAGCACGCTAGTTTTTAACACGGTCCGGCAATTATAATGAATTTTTTCGCGACGCGCGGGTACTAAGTCATTGAGAGGATTACTCGAAAAAAAATGTAATCTCGCAAATTGCATCGCGCTATCAACTGCGAAATGAATTTCCTGACAAACTCTTTAATCGCATTATATTCAGAAATAAAACGAATAAAATGAATGGAGGGGCATTTTTTAATCTAAAAATCTTATACTTCATGGGAAAAGTAGCGATTAACGTTAATTAAAGTGAACTTTATGAAAAAGTCATATCTCAATATCGTGGGCTTTTCTGTTAAAGGACGTTCAGTAATTTTGTGAAAAAAAAAATTAAAAGTCTCGTAAAAGTTGAATGTTTTTATAGGTGCTATCCCCAGGTTGGATATTAAATGAAAAACGCAGACGCGCGATGCCGCAGATACTGAATTGGCGAAGAATTCATCGGCCAAATAAATGAGAGAAATATCGTAAAATGGAAGAACGTGTGAAATTACCGAGGAAGAATGCCGAGGGTGTGAGTTCATCGTTTGGCTGATGGCGTTCTAAAATTTACGACTTTTTATCCAAACCCCCGACGAATCTCTTGCGAAACTGTTATACCAATTTCGACCTTTTGAAATCTCCTTCATTTTTTGCGCGACGATAAAATGTATCATCGAAGCTCGCATAAACCGAATTTCGCCGTTGTTTTTATTTCCACGTGACGCGCAATCTTCTGATTAATGAAACATCCTCACTAATTATTCTCGTAGTAATTCTTGTCTCTATCTTGGAGGAAAAAAAGGCGCGAAAATGTCGACTACGGGATTCGAGAAAATAAGAGAAGGTAGGAAGTTGAAGTAAATTTACGAAGGGACGAGGGTAAAAAGGGCACGAAGGAAGCGCGGATGGGCAAGGGTTTCTCGGTGGCACATTTACTCCAGAACGAGCCGGACTTCTCGCTGACAGAGATTAGAGATATTTATGGTGCGGTAAATCAAACGGTGTCGCGATCTCTCTTTCCGTTCGCATCGATCTATATCGAGAACCGCAGCAAAAGCTCGGGCTCATCTGCTGATAAACCCAAAATGACAAAAAAAATTCTTTCCCATTTTAACAAAGTCACTGATTACCCATGGGAAATTTCTTATTTGTTCGAGAAATTGGCTCATTATTTTTATTAAAATTTTAATAAGTAATAATTTTAAAAAAAACTAGACTAATATTTCTTTAATTTAAAAAAAAAAGTAAAATTTCTCATAAATTTAAAAAGTAAAAAATATATAGACGTCGAATAAAACGCATTTTGTAATTTTGTCCCTGGCAAATAATGAAGACCTTGTTCAGCGTGAAGTGCTCATTTTAGTTAATAAGATGCCATTCCTCGCTCGCAAAGTGACTCATCCTGCTATTACGTTGCATTCAAATAATTTATTAAATAAGACATCAGGGAAGACACGCTCGAGTCTTCCATTCATGAAAGAGTCCTTAATTTTATACAAATTGTCAACGTAGTATTTCTTTCCCCCTTTCCGTACCAACATGCCCATATAGTTTTAATTACTCGGTGCTTTTCGTTTGAGTGACACTTGACACACTTATGTAGGTGCACTATGCGCAATTTTTCCAAAATAAAAAAAAAAGTACAAAAAGGAAGAAGGGAAGAGTATTTGCGATGAACACGAGAGCGAATATTTCCTCGCTTTTTTTTTATCTCCGATGCTGTGGTCACTCATAATTAAAATCCTATACCACTACGCGGAAAGTGGATAACGTAATCAGAAATTCGCGAGTCGACATTTTTGACGATGCGTTAACGCAGATTCGGATATAATTAATTCTCTTTCCAGCGGGTGCTGGAATAAATATTCCATTGTCGCGAGCATGTCGCACGGTGTATGGCAAAAGAATCAGCGAGCGGAAACGACGGAGAATGCCGAACGAGAGAGCGAGTATATGGAAGAAAAAAGAAATAATAATATAAAAAAGAATGGGTCTCGCGTCGTCGAGCCGGGGAAGAATATATGGAAACGCGAACAACGTCGACGCCAGTTTTGCGCTCCGTATGTCGAGAGAGCGTCATGGTTTTTGTACACACTGTTATTTTTTTTTAATTCTCTCCTCTTTTAAACGCATACAGGCACGCGAATTCGCCTCCAAGCGATCCTTCTCGTCCCAGTTATTGCATTCAGTCCACCCTCTCATCATTTCCTCTCATTCTTTCCCTCTCTCTCTCCCTCAGTCTCTTCTCAAGTGCGCATGTATGCATTTCTGCATGCAAGCTGAGCGATGCGAGTTTTAGCTTCCGCTCATCGTTTTAATGAATTATCGGTACTACGTCGAGAAAAATTCTTCGAATCCAATTCATTCCAATGCAACGTTACCGTCTGATGTAATCACCGATTAATGAGCTGGTTCGATCGAAAAATCATTTTCTTATGGAATTTCATTGAAATTTTGCTAAAACCTTATTATGCGGTGCCACATACATGTGCAAAATTTAAATTCGCCACAAAGAGGAAAAAATAAAGAAAAGATAAGTTGGGTGATTTAGAAATATAGACACATAAAATAGATACAGTTACACAGGTAGGACTTATACTTGTACCGTGAGCAAAGGAATCGTGTAACTTTCGAAATTACTTATATATAGTGGCGAGCATCAGCGAAAGGAAGCTAGCAGCAAAACTGATTAAAGTTTTTAATTAACGGAATTCATGATTTATCAAGTATAATGGATCTTCACTTGATAAAAACAAACAACGGCTTCCAGTACGTAATTTGCTAAGACCATCTTTCACTTGTCGCATTACTCAAACTATGAAAATATTCTCGAATAAAATAAATAGTTTCATTCTTATTTATTAAACATAATTATTGTATCAACACTTCAAAAAGAATTAATGAAATAATATTTATAATGAAATAAAACATTTATTGGCTGATTTATTACTATTCAAAGTATGAAAATACAGATTATTCAATAAATCTAGTCAAAATCATATTCGCTATAGAAATTAGCTGATAGTTTGTTTGAAAATCAACAGTATTGGAATGGAATAAATCGAAAATAAATCTGTTGCGTTAATAACACGTGATACAATTGAATGAAATTCTCCCAGTGGTGACAGTTTAATTAATTAATCAGTACACACAGACTGGTAAAGTGCGACAAAAGAGAGAGAGAGAGGGAGAGAGGGAGAGAGAGAGGGTGGGAGGAAGGAAGATGAATGAGAGGGCGAGTATTATTTGTTGGGCAAAGTTATGGATCGGGCACAATGAAAATACGGGATATATTGTTTCGGAATCTCAATAGATCGGAAGAGGAGAACGGTGAATATCGTTTGAGCATATAGATCGAGTTCATTAGCGACAATTACCGAAAACGTTCGACGCTCCGCATGTTCCTTTCTTCCCGCGGTCTGCTTCTCTTTCTCTCTCTTTCTCCGTCTCTCGCTCTCCCCGTATATACTCCGCGGACTAATTTCGTTCGGAAGACTGCTATCTTCGCGGGAAGAGCTTTATACGTATATATTTGCCGGAACTAAACGACGAATACGACAACTAGCTTTCCCTGGTGGGCAATTAGGCCGAGTGGGTAATTAGAAGGTTGAAGCGCGGTTTGTGCGAGCGCGCCGGCTTCCGGTCTTTGCCCACGACGTGAGTCGTGAGAGCTCCTGGCAATCTGCATGCACAAACGTGCCTCAAGACCTCGCGAAATACGGTGCGAACATCGTGAAAACGTCCTGAAACTGAAATCACTCGGGCGTTGCCTGCTCCCTCCTAACTCCTATCTTCGATTTTCATAAAAAAGGACTGCTTTTTTTCGTTACTTTTTAATTATCGTAATAAGAACGTCTTTGAATTATTATTACAAGTATAGTCGATTGATTATCTTTTACATTTTTTTCATTTTTCGATAACCTAAAAAAAATTGTTATTGGTCAATTTTTAATCCTAAAATATGTATATTTCCATAGATTTTTTAAACTCAGATACTAGAGTTACTGCTTGTTTTTGTTGAATATATTATTGAATATTGTTGAATATTAATAATTATTTCTTATTTATCTTTTTCAATCATCGTATCGTACTTGATTGACATAATAATCTTTTTGATATATCTTTAGCATGACTTTTTGAACACTATATATCTTAGCAAGAAATCCTCTTTTAACTCTCGAATGATGATGGAATTTCGATCTATATAGTGACAAAATTTTAAAAAGTCACGTATTCGCTCTATTTTTACATGCACTCGTTTTCTCACATCTTTTTTCAATGTATTTTTCCGTAGACAGTATGCACGAGATAATGCATGAGAATGTGAAAAAAATGAACGTGGATATACATAGACGCGGTGGGAGAATTTTTAATTCCCTGCTCGTTTCTGTCACATATTCGGTGACTGAATGCAACGGAGACTTAACTGGAATGCTTACACGTATGCACTCGCAATAAAATATGCGGCGCGCATCGAGCTCATAACTCGATAAAACGCCCTCGACCTGATTCAAGTATTCGACCCGATGAGAAATGTCGTCGAATGACGAGCGTGCGCGGATATAAAGCTCCCAATCCTGGCTTTCAATGATAAAAAGTTCCCGTCATCAATTCCCGTAGAACATTTTCACTGGAAAGTGCTGCCGCTTGTCAAACGTTTTCATGACGTTCCTTGGATGTCCTTTTCTCGATGCATATCTTGCTTTTTCTTTTTCACTAAAAAAATATCGTCTGTTTTATATATGCGAGACGTTAGAAAAACATAAATATCCATTTGTAACAAAAAACCATTGATACCGCATTATATTGAGAATAACTCGACTGACGACCCAATTAATCACTCAGATTTAACTCGATATTTTTTTAATGCTTCATTTCCGTTCGGATTACATTTTTAATTCATTCTCATCGACTCGCGGCGCCCTACGAAGCTAAAAAAATAACGAACAAAACAATGAATTATTTCGTTAACCGGAAATCGTACGATTACGAATTGTTAACCCAAAGAAAAAATACATTCTACTTTATTGACCATTCCAAAATATTCCAATAATATTTGGGAAATGATGCGAAATATATATATATATATATATTATTCGTATAGAAAACCGGTACAATATCGGTAGTGAAAATATGGTTGAGGTATTAAATTTCATGATATCAATTGATTCTCGGTTTAATTGAAAATTGATACGAACGAGAGATATTTATTGAAAAAAGGTTCTCTCGATTCGTTTTTTACGAATAATAATATTCGACTTTCTGATGGTTGAAAGTCGAGATCTCACGGCGCGCCTTTATTCCCGTTTCAAGTTCAAGGACGTTTTTACCCCACATTTTCGATCGCGTAAAACGAGAGAATTAGGCCAAGCTAAATACCCACGGGCGCAGCTTTCCCTCGCGCAATATTTCCTCGTCTCTCTCCCGAGAGCACTTCCAGCCTTAGAACGTCTTTATCGAAGTCCTCGATCAGTCGCGCACGAACCAATAACCAAAAGAACCAGAGCCAACTTTCTCCCTTTTACTCCCCATACGTGCGTAGCACTTAACGCCGAATCGATATTCGCTCGTAACCCTCGGCTTTTTCTCCCATTTCCTGAAAATCACAAAAGTCCACGGAACAATTGTCAGAAAAATTGATCGATCATTCGCGAAGAAAATTTTATCATGAACGCTCTTACACGCCCCTGAGATTTTTATCGAGCACTTTAAACATTCTTAAATTGCTTCCGCGAGAGAGTTTCAAGATTTTTCCTGAATATTAAGATTTGGCGAATAAAAGTTGAACGAGGAAAAAAAATTACGGTGTTTTTGTAGTTTTTTCCGTCTTTGAGTTTTAATGGCAGGAATGAAATTTTTCGATGATGGGAAGAGCGAGAAATGAAAAATCAGTTGAACCGATTTTATATAATATTTATTTTTATTGTTTGATTTTTTTTTCGTATGTTTGAGAACATGACAATAATAAGCTAAGCGACGTTATTCCGTATATTACACTCGCTCTGTTCCGTCTGTCTGGACTCTTGTTCCCCCGTTGGACGCGTTGAAATGCACAAAGTCTCTTCTGATCACGCAGAATGGAGGCGAAGTTTGAGCGCTCATCGAGAGCTCTTGGTTCGTTCTGTCGCGGCGGTGCACACAAGAACAGGCTTCGATATATTCGTGCGAGAGAACGGCAGGGAACTCGGCAAACTTTGCTGCGAAAACTTTCTCGCATCTCCGCCGCGAAGAAAACAAACTCATGTCGGGAAAAGTAAGGCGCGATGGAAGTTTCGTGCGAGCGACAGGAAAAACAAGGCCGCGAGGAGCGAGGAGTCGTAGACAAGAAAATGGAGAAAAGATTCCCTGGAATTTTTCCTGAGGCGGGTTAAATTCACTGGGACGCAAGAATATGGCGACAACGAGTGAACGAAGAGACGAAAGACGCGAGTAATAGACGCGAGAGAGGCTGCGAGAATGAGGTGGAGAGAGAAAAATAATGATGGGACCGCAAAAGAAGGATATTCTCAATCTTTGATCTCGATATCGGCGGAGCTCGCCAGTAGCGAAAGCATGACACAGTGTAATGGCGGAAACGCGGTTACGACGATCAAGGGGAGAAAATCGCAGAGGACGGGGAAAAAACCACATTAAATCGTTCTCTATCTCGTCGATTAAATCTCTCGCTCAGTATCGAATGAACGGGAGGAAAAATGGCGAGGGAAGATCTCGGGACGTTCCGAATTCTCAAAGATCAAAAAGTTCGGGCAAAAGAGCCCCAAGCTTCGCGACGCTTTCACGTTCTCAGTCAATTGATCAATCGAATACAAGTTAACGAATCATGAAAGAAGTCAGAATATGAAAAAAAAACAACTAAATCACAAGAATTTATTCTATTATTGGAGATTTAATAATTATTTTTTATAGGTTCAATTCATTTTCGGATTATTAAAAAATTCAATTTATTGCAATTGATTTTTTAATAATATTTTGAAATTCGTCTAAACGACAATAAAATTTGCTATATGCCCATATAGAAAACAGCACATACTTTTTAAATTCGTTTGAAAGAGTTTAATAAATGAATTCTCATTTGTCTTTCAAAGTCAATTAAATTTTCATAAAATTAAATGGAAATTAGTCGTAAATTATTTTCAATTTTACATTAAAATTCGTTTGATGGAATTGAGATGAATTCTCGTTTGTCTTTCAAAGACAATTAAACTTTTATGAAAATAAACGGAGATTAGTTATTTTATTTTAATTTAACATTCGTTTAATATAGTTCAAATAAATTCTCGTTTGTCTTTGAAAGGCAATTAAATTTGCATGAAACTAAATCGATATGGATTAGTCACAGATTATTTTTCATCAAATTAAATAATTTATCTGACGAAGTATAAATGAATTCACGCGTTTGTCTTTCGATAAAGATTAAATTTGCGTAAATAATATTAAACAGCGATTAGTCGTACATTATTTTTCGTCGTGTATTTTTAAATTCGTCTGGCCACGATCTGTCGAAAAAATCTATTGATTTTCTGTTGTGAAAAATGTAGGTCTGAAATTCGTTGACGTTGAAAAAGCACCGTGAAACTTTTTCCCTCTGATGGTTGGGTGTGGAGTCGACGACATAAAAATACTGACGGATCCTGTAAACGTCCATAATGTCTAGAAGATTTTCCCACCCGAAAACTGAGCGATCGTCTACCGCGAGAAGTTCATGAATACTAGGAGGGAATCTTGATGTATTACTAGCGACGAAGGACGAGAAAAAACTTACTCGTGACAAGAAAAAAAAAGAACACTTCCAAAAAAGATGGAGCAAAGTGAAAAAGATTAAATACGCATGATGATTGTCTGCGACTGCGACGAGAATTTTCCCGAGATATACCCAAAGTTTTGAATAATTCATGAAAACTCAGGTCATTTGTGTGGGAATAGTTTATTCAATATTTGTGACTGGATCAACCGAGATTTATTTTGTTGCTTGCTCAGAAAACAGACGCTACATAGCAATAAAAATCGTTCCCAAATTTTTCGAAATAATAAAAAATTTATTTAAAATCATAAAAAGTAGCTAATGTGTATTGTTTTAGTTTTTTCGTACTTTTTATGAGGAATTTTGGTGAATTTGTTTGAAAACCAGGGGAATGCCCCGTTATATAAAAAGTTAAAAATCACGTGGCACGACTTGTGCGTTTTAAAGAGATCTTTTCTTTGTGCTGTCTCTTTCTCTCGCTTTCTCTCTCCGGGAGCTTTTTCCTCGTTTCAGTGTATACACGGGGTGTACACCGGAGGAGGAAAGAACGATGACACGCTCGTGGTGGTTTTGGCAAAGAAGAGAGCGTGGAGAACGACCAAGAGCGTAAATGTTGCCACGAAATTGCAGGCGGCTTCGCTGTACGTGCTGGAAAGTCAGCAGGGTATCGAGGGAGGAAATTGGGACGGTAATCCACAAAGAGACAGAAACTAATGCCCAACAGGCGACATTACTGTTATTTTCCATGCGACGATAAACTATATTTGTATACTTTCATGACTATTTTATCGTAAATCAGCAATAAACAAGGACTTTAGAAAAATATATGTAGCGAATTATAAAATTATTTTTCAATTTTTTTCTGCAAATACTTATAAAAGAAGAGTATATTGTTCAGCGTAGATTTCTTTCGTTTTTTTCATTTTCATTTCAACCAAAGTAAAAAGTAAACAGCTATCAAAAGACTTCCGTGAAAATTCAATTTAAATATTAAGTCGATTCCGATGAAAATTATTCTTGAATAACACATTTTTTCACTATAACATCTATATTTTCCGTAGAAGAAAGGATTTTTGAGGATTTTGGCATCATTAACGATTGAAGGATAGTGAAAAGAATTTGAATTTCCCTTTAAATCGAGAAACTCATAAAATCGCCATGTCGCACTCAAAGTTTTCATATCACTATATTTAATATCATATATGTCAGTTAATGCGACAGAGGAACTCCGATGAAATATGTTGCTTATATTGCCGCATGACGTATTTTCTCTTTATATCCCTTTGAGAAATCGAAGCTTCTCCGCTTACTCGATTTCTCTTTTCTCCGCTCACGCATCCCTTTCTCTCGCAAAGCAATCACGATTCGAACGAAAATTCGAATCGCGCATCAAAATATTTCCGGCTTCAAAGTTTTCGGATCGTCGATATTTGTGAGCTCGATCTTTGGCCCCTCATCGTTTGCAGTCTTCGTGCATATTTTCATTTTGAATTCGCCACTAATGTGTATACACCGAAACGTGTTTAACCGACGTTTCTTTTTTTTCCCTTCAAACATTTTTTACCAAATTTTTATCTCCCTTACTTTTTTTCTTATAAAATTTTATCCTCATAATTTGTTTTCTGGAATATGTTTCGTCGCATCGATAAATCGCTATTTCCATCATTCGAATTCCATAATGGTTAATTGTCGCTCGATTCATTTCAATTTTCACATGCTCGGTTCCGACTGCATCAGCGGGAAGTTCGCAAAATGACAGCTGGACAATTTGAAATGAAGATAAATATGGAAACGAGCGAAATGATGGCGCTGAGAGAATTTATTTACTCCCTACGGAATAACTTTCGTCTCTCAAAAGAATAATCGATATATCGATATTGCGTTTTTTATTTTCAACTGGCTAGAGAAGCGAATAAAGCGCTGAAATGATTTTCCAATCGGAAAACGTTATAACATCACCGGGAAAATAATTCATAAATTATCATTTGAAAATCAGGTGAGTCATTACGGCATCTCTACGCCGCTGATGGTAATTAAATAGTAATGGCGAATTCACATCCACAACGCAAAGTGAATTTTTTGTCAAAAAATTATTTATGCCCGTCAGTGAAAACTGGATAACACGCTTTAAAAATTACCAGGTTATTATTTCACAGCGGGATGAAAATTCTTTTTTTTTCGGCGAACGAGCTTTTTCCGTCTGCGAGAGAAAACTCTAATGCAGCCTATTAACCGGACTCTCGTTGAAAAAACGAATATTTTATGAGATCCCTTTTCAAGAACGAAGATCTCTCTTTTCTTTCATGCTAAAGTTCATAACTCTCATTAAACAAAACTCTGAATAACCACCGGAGCCATAGATTTAGCCAAATGAACATTCCTTCGAGCCGAATACACCGAAATAACCTTTGATGAGTGTATTTTACGAAGCTGCCCACTTAACCGAATCCTCTGATTCCTGTGCGAAGATTACAAAAAAAAAAGAATAATTCCACCGTACAGAAAAAGATTTTTCCATGAGCACAATGAAAGATTGACGAGCTACGAGAAAAGAAGCAGAATAAAGAGAGAAATCCATTTAGAAAATGAATTTTTTTATTGCATAAAGCGATATATATGCTATATGATTATCAAAAAGAAGCTCTATTTATATTTGGGTGTTGTAAAATATCAAAGAAAATAAATAATGTAAAAACTTGGTCGACAAGAATAACGTCGTTGGTTGAATTTTGCAATAATTTGAGAGAGTTAATCGAGCATGATGACGAGAAGTGACAGATGGGTAACAGCGAGAAAACCGATGAGAGGGTGATACATCGGTCAATCGACGACGACGAAGACGACGCCGACAACAACACAACGAAGCCGGGCAGATTCACGTGTGCAATAGTTATATATATAATTTATGTTTGCTTATAGCGCATGTATATGGTTTTATTATGCGTGTATATATATGGGATATCTCGGAGATATAGCTCTCGGTGTGAGCGTGTATTACTACAGCCCATTGTATCACTCCATTAAACATTCGCTGCAGTGCACTATAAACCACGATATAATCTCGCAATGCGGTAAACACTGCCAAGTTAAACGAGCGCCCGAGCAAGCCTTTAGGGATCCGGGAGAAAGAGAGAGGGAGCATCAGAGAAAGAGAAAGCGCGAGTAATATTATTTCGCGTATACCGGAGTAATTTCGCTCTTCCTTCTCTCATCCTGCTCTTCACTCTCTCGGTCTCTCTCTCTCTTACACAGCCTCTATATATCTCTTTCCATCAACCTCCCCGCTCCATTATCCTGCGCTTTCGGTAGCTGGATACGCGAAATCGAGTGTCGACGCGAAAACAATTTCACCTGTTCCCGTTGTCATCCCTGCGGACGCCTCGCCCCCCACCTCCCCCGTGGAATAAAGGCGAGCGAGCGACAGACGCGTGTCTTTCCATCGGCTATATACATATATATTACATCCGCCAATTTTCGTAATATTTATTCACCGAACAATAAAGCACACCATTTTCAATCTTTTCGATACAAGTCTTTTGAATAATTATTCTTTTTTTAAATCCGTAATTAAAGCGGGGCCAAAGATCGCTGAGAAGAAACGTACGGGGAGAGAGCCAAAAGAAGCGGGTCGCACAATGGGAACGAATAAGAGATAGAAATCGGCACGAGGGGAGGTGGGGGCCTCGAGAGATGAATAGCCGGCAGTAAAAATGTGAGAGAGGCGGAAAAAAGAGAGCAAACCGACGGGGGGGAAGAATAGAGGATAGAGGCAAACCGCGCTCGATCTTCTCGAAGTTATAACATTTTCTGCTCACTCGCGTTGTTTTTTTTTCTCCCTCTTATTCTTTCCTTCATATTGCTTTATAACTTTATTCAGCTTCTCGCATGCTCTCTCTCTCTCTCTCTCTCTCTCTCTCTCATCCTTCCTTCCTTCCTTCCTTCCGTCCACCCACGCCATTATCCCTTCGTTCTTTCTTACACCGCACACGCGGCTTTCATCTTACAATCTAACCTCCCCTCTGGGTCTACTTTGTTCTCCCTCCCTTTCTCGCGCTAAAGCCATACGCTGCATGAATTTTCAGTCAACTTGGCGCTCGTACGTACACTCACATGTGCGTACTCTACTGCCTCTGACGTGAAGCAATGTTCCCGTCATTGCCATGTGGGTCACTCTTCGATTTCTTCTGGTCTCGAGCTCTCAATACAAATTTTCTACCTTTCTAACGCATTTTTTAATTGTCATTTCTTTTTTTCCTGGTCCTCTGTTTTATTAAAAAGTAAACACTATATTAAAACATTAGGAAAATATGTCAGCGATTCTGTATTGCCATTATTATTTAAGTATTTTAAATAGTATACAGGAGGAAATAATTTTAATTGTATCGATTCGCTTTGGTATTAGAAATACCAATATAAATGATAATAATAAAGGATGTTAACATAATAAAGTGCGAAATAAAGGATTTCAGTAATTCTTTATTAACATTTATTATTTATTTTTCGAATTTTTTTTTTTAATAAACTTTAATATAAAAAATATCATAGTAGTAATAAAAAAAAGATCGCTTATACGAAATAAAGATTTGAGCGTCTGATGAATAAGCCGCATTTATATTTGAGTTTTTCCTTTAATAAATTTATTCGACCGACTCTCCGGTAAAAAGATGAAGGGTGAGACGCGTCGGCCTATATAAATAGGAGGACGCGGAGGAAGAGCTACATTTTTCACACCACACCGTGTATATAGCGTCAGACTCAACTTTTATTTCTTTCATTCCGTATAGCCCATCGAGCGAAAAACTTGGCCAAAGTTTTGGCCGGTTCTCACACGGTTTCCGCGAGATACGGAGGGAAGCGAACGAGGGCTACCCTCAGTGAGGGAAAAACCGACGCGGTGAGAGAAAAAAAAGAACCAGCCGGCTTTTTTAACATCGAGATATGGTAAGCAGGAAGCGCAGGCATAACTGCATGATCCGGTAGAGAAAAGTTCGCCCGGACTAAATTCGACAAATCCCCTTGCGAAAACTTAGGGAATATTGCCTGAATTTTAAGGGTGGCGCCGCGGCCGCCCCCACACGCCGCGCACCAAATGTCACAATCTCGCTTCGGCATCTCCGCACACCCGGAAAAATTTCGGGGCCAACGGTAATGAGAGGCTCGCGATTAACTTCCCGAACGGAATATTAATTTCTCCCGTTGAGCGATAAAACCAGGGAGATAAGCCTCCTCAAAAAATGTCGAATGACCACGGAAAAACTTTGCGGTGGAGATAAAAGTGTGTAACGCAACGGAATCGCTTTATATTCTCTTTTGTCAGTCGTCACGATTTTTTGCCGAATTTTTTAGCGGAAAAAGCGAAGCCTCCGTGTCAAAAAGTGATGGAAGGATGAAGCGCGCCAGTCACTGGGAAACGAAAAATACCTTTTTTTCTCGCGTACGCGGTATCGTTTCATGTTGGGTATCGAGTCGGAAACGCAAAAATCTGGGTAGAACGTGTCAGTCGTGCGGTCATGTTACTTCGCATCACTTATCCCGGCGGGGATGTATCAGCGTTCACGCACCGGCAAACCGTAATACCTTTTTCTGTATCGCGAACAGCGTGGAAACTCGGTTTTACCCCGAATCACCAAACTTAATTATCATTTTGCCAGTGCTCGCCATAATCAATATACATCTACATACACGCATACCGACAAAAGTCACTATAGTCAAAACTTTATATATGAAATAATAACTATATACAATTCACTATTTTAAAATTAAAAAATTTTTTAATACAACGAAATATAATTAGTTCTATATATAGAAATCAGTACAATTGTCAATTTCATATAGTAACAAATTTTTTTGATAAAAATAATCGGTCCAAAAATTTCTCGAAATAAAGAAAGAAAAGAAGAAACTATTAACAATTATTCCAACATCAAAAACTTTACCTACATATGTAATTAGTGAAAGATAACAAAAGATTATTGCAAGATTTGTTTTGAAAACACAGTGCAATATTGAGGGGATAGTTTTTTCATTCGCGCACGATTGTTTACGTTGAGCTTAGAGTTGAAAGACAAGCGTCAAAAAGTGGAAGGGTTTAATATAGAAAATTTCCTATTATGTACTCGAGAAGTAGAGATTGCTCGCGATATATACGAACAAGAGAGAGAGAGAGAGTGAGAGAGAGAGAGAGAAAGAAAACAGGGGAAGAGTAGAAGCGTCGTCGGCAGCAAGCTTAAAGCTTATCTATGACTTGGCTCTCGTGGAAAAATTGCTGAGTAAACGGAAAACGGTGGATCGTATAACCTGCCAGAATGCTTTTACGAGGAAACTTGCTGGAAAGCTTCTGTGTCATCCATAATAGAACGCTTCCTATATAAGAACGCAGAAAAAAGGGGCGAAGAACCGGAATCTTCAGTTTTCTATTTTTTTTTAACCCGTATACGGATTGCAATCGCAGAATCACTTTTTAAATTAACTTTCAACTATAGAGCGCGGAATTTTTTGGATTGTCAAGAAATTATTTTTGGGCCGATGACTCGTCTATAGCCGTTTTTTAAAAATACTTTTTCGTTTTCTAACCGTGGACCGTTCATCTGCATCGCGAGGATGCAGAAACCCACGTCGCCATGATTGGGAACATCGCGGTGTAATCCCCGAGAGAACGGCACAAACGCCGCCTCGTTTTTGTTTCCACACATGGCATTCAGCTGAAAATTGAAAACATCCGGAATGAATGGGGCAAAAAGGAATCATTGGAAAAAAAAGAAATAAAAAAGGTGTGCGTAAATACCCTTGTTCTCGAATATCCCGGGTGGCGCGACCTCGTCGCTTTTTATGGGAAATTACCGACGCGGAATTGTATTCTTTTCGACAAAAGAACCCGATTCTCGTTAAATAAAGATAGTAGAAGATTGAGCGAAGTTTTCGGTATTCGAAATAAATAGAAAATTTTCGTTCCAGAAATAAAAGATGCGTGCGCGCGATTTTTCGCGAAGGATGATCTTGGCTTGATTGAGCAGAAGATTTGGACGAAAAGTTGATGTCTTTTGATCAGACGGTCACACATTATATTTGTATATGTATATACACAGAGCGATATAAATAAACTGGGATAACGAGTTCGATAATCGCATTAGTCTTTAGCAAAAAGCTGATGCGAGATTCGAAGAGCATTTTACGTTCGTTTTGTAAAGATGTGAAAAGGCGCTCTGGCCTCGTACATTCAATTGGAAAAGTTGGCCAGAGGCCAATTTTCGAACGACCCGAATGATCTCGATGTGATTCGGCAGCTTTTCTCCCTCCTTCCCCCTCGTTCCACTCTTATTCCGCCCCCTTTTTCGTTCCATGGCGCTATACACTAAAAAGCTGCGAAGGGCTACCGATCAGGCTTACTCATATCGCATCAGATCTATTTAATTAAATTACAATCAATATGCAAGTCACAGCAGAAAAATTTAATATTTTGTTCATACACGCACAGTCCGCGCCGGCGTAAAATTAGGAAAATGTACGAATGAATCGTTACATTTTTAACTCCTCCTTACCAAGGTGATTTTCCTCTGGGCAAATAAAGTTTACACCAAAAAATAATTTTCATCGTCCTCTGGGGTCAAGTCATAAAGGCTGCGTTGATCCCAGCGCGTTTACTGCCGAGAGCATAAAATCCTTTCTCACCGTGTGTAAAGGCGCGTTAAAAAATTTCTGCTCTCCAAGACATTTTTGATTCAATAAATAAGGGAAGAAAGCGCCAAGTCTCGTTAAAAAGTCTCAACATTATTTATGAAAACTTTTCGAGCTTGGTATCTGTTTTTTTTTGTGGGAAAGAATAAGAGAGCGGGAGTATATGCATGGAAATTTCGATAGTTATTATTGGATGAAAGAGGACTTCGGGTGCGCACCAGGGATATTCTAATAGCTCAATGAGTCTCGATGCAATTAAACAACAATTTCATGCTATTCGCTATATACGCATCAGCTAAACGAACGCTGTGGTTAAGAGTTAGAATGTATCGATATTTCGAAACGCGATCAAATTGTACACGCAAACACACATTATCAAAAGCGAATAAATGTGTGAGTAGAAGCGTGGGCGAGCTCGTATATCGGATGATCAACCAGAAATTGGTACGAGGCGAACTATTCGATACATACGCAGAAGGAAACAAAAGGGAATTTATCTTCATGCGAGTTTCGAATAACTGCGGCACGGTTCAATTATATACAACTAACGAGAATGCAAGAATCCATAGTAAGAAATTTAGATCGTATCCTATAGTAAGAAAAACAGAGAATTAATGAGGCATGTTACTCATATTTTCGTTAGAAGTAAATATACGGTTTGAATATACAAAAAGTTTGTACTTCTATATTTATCTTTCGTGAATCGGAATTATGAAAATATCATGCAGTGAAGAAATATATGTATAATTTGGAGGAATATATACTTTGAGAGAAATAATGATGATTTTTTAGATATTTTCTTCAAAATGTTTGAAATATTTCATGTTATTTATTATTTAAATTATTTAAATATTATATAGAATTATTGAATTATTTATGGAATTATAATGATAAATTGTGTAATTATATATAATTATAGAATTAGACGACTGCGATAATTATTTTATATTTTTACAGTAAAACGAAATAATATATAATTATATGTAAATAAAAATATTCAGTTTCATAATGAGATTAATATATATAAAGTTGTAACTTCTTTTTTATAGTAAAAAATACATAATACTTTTCTCTCACCGTCAATGTAGAAAATCCTTTCAGGAGCCGTGTTAAAATAAAAAGCGTTTACGTTCTAAAAAGAAGAGAGGGAGGGAGAGGGGGGGAGAAGAGAAGAGATAAGAATGAGGCGTAAATTCGGGGAGTATCGAGTTCGCGTCTACTCGGATAATCCCAGCGTGTACTCTCTCGCATCTGGCCGCAGTCACACGCGTGCGAGCAGTAGGTGCGCCAGGAGAGGCATTACAGGCCTGATTACCTGCATTCTACGACGAGAGCCGGAATTTAGGGGAACTGCAATTGGGATGTATCAGTCCATCATTTCGTATAATGTAAATCAACGTTATATCCGCTCGGCACGATATTGGTATCTATCCCATTCGCGCCTTAATGGTGTAAATTGCTCTGATTAGCATTCGAGTCGAAAATACGAGTATAAACGCTGCAATTGTCGAGCTTACAAAAAAAGCTGCTATCTCTGGCCAAATCTCTCCACCCGGTTCGTTTTCAAATGAAACTGATATAAATATTTAAAACGGGATTATACCAAGGATTACAATCTCTTTAGCACTCAATCTGCGTGAGAAAAGTATCAATTTTCAGAAGTTAGACGAATGACCTGCGAAGCTTTATTCCCGATTATTTTCAACGGCAGAGTTTGGTTTTAACGAATTATCGGTCAATTCAATTTTGGCTTGACCCTATATGCTGTTTATTCTTTCTGGATATTATTCTCTGGGAATAATTATTCATTTAATTTTTTTTTTTATTGAACCATCATGGTAAATATTAACCTTCTTTTTTTATTGGCAGGAAATGAAAACTTTATACCGTCGAGAATCGATAAACTTTGATTTCCGTATGCTTTAATTCAATTGCGTTGAACATTTGACCATCAGATGAACTGTTTGTAGAAGGGTCCAATTTACTAATTACTACATAAATTAATATTCAATCGGTAAACATGTTTATACAATACATTATATGCAAACTCGTGCAGGCTAACTTTTCAATTTTCGTGCATACAGTGAAATAATATTTATTTTTTCAGCCAACATAAGGGTTGTTAGTCCTCATAAAAATCGAATAAGCCATCAATTATGAAATATTCTAGAATATATGTATAAACAGTATCCAATAATAGATTCATTTATTTTGTAAATTATTTATCATGAAGAAAATGGATTTATATATTAACTATAAAAAAATCCATGAATGAAACTCTGAAAACCAAATCTGTTCAACAACATTTTCAATCGATACATTCAATAATATTTTTTTTAACTAAACAAAATTATTCTTCACTCATTCAACTCACGTGTTTTATTAATTCAAATACATTTTATTCGATATACGTATTATAAAACTAAATTTTTTCCACTAAATATATTCCAACTATAAGTTTGTTCTCAGAGTATACCCAAATAACTAGTAAATAAACACCGTGCTTACGAAGGGTTAATTTAAAGACTTTTTCATTTTATTTCGGAGGATTGGCAACGCTGGAAATAACTCTCTAATTACGCGGAACGAAAAAAAAGGACTTACCGTTTTTAGGGATTTTAACGGGTTGGACAGGGACGTCGATCAACGTTGGCGTCGATTAAGCAGCGAGGACGGCCAGTAATTTACCGTGAATTCAGGAAATAGATGACTATTTCCGAGTTTCCTTGACGCCACCGTAAACTCAACCGGTGAAGGGCAAGAGAAAAAAAAGCACAAGCACTCGATTGCGCACCCCACGCTGTTTATCGCTCGACACAACCGGGATTTCGCTTCGATATATTTTACAGCGCGCGTCACACATTCGCGTATACTCTCGTACGTGTAATCCGCGAGAAAAGGCTTCGCGGATGCCGGATTCCAAGCCAGATTACCGTCACTTCCGTCACCGTTTTCTCAAAGCTCTTTCCTGTCTCGTGTCCCACGAATTACGCTTTTTTTCCACTCGCGAATTTCAATAACGTCGCTCATGCCTTTTTATTATCGCATAACGTCCGTCGACTATTCTACAAATATACAATAAAAGTGATAAAACATTGCTTTAATATAATAAAATAAAAGGAGATAACGCGTATACGTAAAAGGTTTGAACGGAAAAGAAAAATAAATTTAAAAATATAGGCGAAAAAAGATTAAATTAAAAAATGAACGTCATTCGCGGAGCTAATCTTCGTATTTCTTTAATCTTTTTTTTTCATGGCTTCCTTTTTATCGGTATCTCTCTAGAGACGACGACCGGGGTATGGTCGCTCTTTTATTCTCTCCCATTGATGTTAAGAATAAGATATTGAGCGTAAAAGCCGTAAGAGTACATATCTAAAGAGGCGGGAGCCTTTTAATGTCGGGCATACTGCAGTTTACGAATGGCCGTTAAAAGTTTATAATCCTCGATAGCTCGAGCTCCGGTGTGAGACATCGCGAGCTCGGAACTCTTCAATGGCACGTCCGTCTCTGCGAAACATTCCACCGGCGAGTCCCTTTTCGCTCTCGCACCGCAACACGTTCTCTCGTTTCGCGATAACGCGTGCAAACCGCTCGTACCTCCGCTTAAAAGCGAAAATTGTGGAAAAAACGGCACGAACGCACTTGAAAGTAGAAAACGAAAGTGAAGAGCCGGCTGAAAACGAGGCAGCTCATCTCTTTCGTTTTGTCATTATTTTTTTTCCTTCGTCGATGCCCTACAGAGAATATATCCTGATGTTTGCTCATCTCTGCCTTTTTATGGACATTAAAACACACGTTTCGAGTACACGGTTTTTAATACTCCACAAATATTTATTCGTAGTCATTACTGCTCTCGAATTGCAGATTTTTATAGGATTGACTTGTGAATTGGGAGAGCAAACAGCGGGATGTTGAGCCTCGGCAGGATCGATCCGAGGGACCAAACAACCCTGGGCGTAAAACTTGACGAGATATGTAAGGCGGAAGCTCTCCGGATAGAGAACGGTGCGCGAGATAAAACATATATACACATACAAGGCGATATCCGTGCTTATTCTTCAACGTCGGGTCCTAAACAAATCCCGAAGAGCGAGGAGCCGCATGAGAATTCGAGTGTGTTGCATCGCGTCGATGGACTCATGCCAAAAAAATTTTTTCCGCCTTCAACCGCATTCGATACTTTATCGCGACTCAAAGTCCCCGGTGAGCGAACAAGAGTTTTTTTGTTCGGGTCCCTCGGTAAAGGATGAGAATGAAAAAGAATAATTCGATTACATGCTCAAAAATGTTTTTCCTCAACCGAGCGTTGAACGAAAAAAAACAAATGATCGACGCGTTTTCCTTCTGATTTGATAATAAAATCACACACACACACACACACGCGTATTTTCGTATTTTATATCCGGGTGTGCAAAATCGTGTGAAAAACAATTGGACGGGGCTCGGCCAGTTGGAAATTGCAGCAGCAGGCTTTTCTCCTCCCTTGTCTTTCAATCATCGGTAAAATTTTTCAATCGTATAATTTCTTTTAAAGCTAAACTCGCATCCCTCGTTTCATAGTTGGCTAACTCAACGATCGCAGCTTTTCTGTTTTATTTTTATTTTCCCCGCTTTTTGCCCATTTTGCCATGTAAAACAAAACACGGTTCGCTGACAGTGCGTAACGTAACGCGAGTTACGAGGCGTCGAGGGACGCTCCACTCTTCTCGCCCCGCCGCTTTTTTTATTAGGTATCCACATTTTATTATTCCCTCACGCTATGTCTCACACGAGGCTACGCCGAGGTTGGAGGTACGAGCGTGCAAGATCGTAGAGATTTTTTACGACGAAGAAGCGTGTCGCGTTGCACAATTTATTTTTTCGCCGCAATTCAATGTTAATCTCTTCCTGTAACTACGATAACACGCTGAAACGGCGAAAAGAAAAACAGAGAGTAAACTTTTCGCGCGCTCTTATCCTCCAATTGTCACCGTCAATCCGGTTAAGAGGAAAATAATAAGGTACACCGAGAGAAGACAACTGGGAGAAAAGTTAGATTTTATCTTTATCTGAGAGTGAAAATCACAATGATTCTAGAGTGAAACTCAATATTTTTAATACAGATTTTAACGTAAATATATTATTTTTCTTTGATGGTGCAAGAATTTATTTAGTTCTAAAACAGTTATTAACAGAGAGTTGTCACTTGACAGAAAATTTTACTATCGTAACTTCTCTCGATAAAACGAGAAACGAGGGGTTTCCTATTGTTTCAGGATCAATTAAACGGGGGAATAGACGAGGTCAATATTCATGTATATACTCCATTCGATTACCTCGGTCATTTGAATCCTTAATTAAAAAATAACAAAGAAACGTCTAAATGAAGACACTTCCGACACTAGATATTTCTCCGCATATCTTTTCGTGTCACAAGAAATCACTCCGAACAGAGAGACACACACTCATTGTTTTTTCAAGTTTTGCGATTAATGCTCATTCTACAGTGGCTTTTCGTAGATTCGAGTTTCGAAACAATTAGAGCACTATCGGGAATAAAATTCCGGACGAAACTCCCGATCACTCGTCTTTTTTGTTTTCAATATGCGCAATTTGTTTTTTTTTCTATTCAGTTTGTGAAGAGAAGAGGAGATAAAAAAAGTGAGAGAAAGAGAGAGAGGAGATAGCGCGACACTCGGGAATAATGCACGAGGAGCGGCAGGGAAGAGCGCGCGTTCTTACTCCCGATTGCCGGTTGCTTGTTAGGGCTTCGCGAAAGGACTGCCAGGCGCCGCGGCAAAATCCACAGCGCATCGAGCCCGACGCAGCGCCCCGACCGAGCGGCCTCCTCGCTTCCACTCGCTCCGAGTGCACACACGGCCGCGGGTTTCCCTCCCTCCTCCTCCTCCTCCTCCCCCAGTGCGAGAGAGTTTCTCGTATTACGTATAGGAATTCCTATCTACCTTGTCACCCCTACCACTTCTTCGCTTTTCTCTCGCATCATTTCTCGTTTTCTCTTTTCTCTCTGTCACTCTTCCCTTCCTACCGTTGACCGTTTCTTGTTCATCCCCGGCGAAACTCGTTGCGCCGAAAAAAAAGTAAAGAGTATGACGAAAAAAAAGGGCGAGAGAATAAAGGGCGGAAAAACCGGCGAAAATTTACGCGAAACTGCGCGCCATATGACTTTTGCGCGAGAGTTGGATTCAAATTTTGTCCGAATTCAAGCATTATGTGTTTCGCTTGACGAGGACATTGTCCGAATCGGCCGAGATCGCTCGGGGTCTATTTTTCTTCGGTAACAAGCGGTATATACCGATCGGTGGAATGAGAGAGGAAATGTGAAAACGATATCATCGTTCTTGTTATATCACTGTTGATTTTATCGCTATATATATACTATTATTTTTATCGTCGCAGGAGGTTGAGAAAATGAAAAGAGATATTCGCGATTCGAGACGTCGTGAAAATTGCAATTTTCCATCATTCGCTTTTTGGAGTAATAAGCGAGAGGCTCTCGACGAGGTCGGCAACACGGGCGCAGTAATGAATTAGAAAGGATTACAGCGAACCTCGATTTCGCCCCCCTTTTGAATTGTCTGACCTGGCACTGAGCGTTTTCACTGTTGCTCCGAAACCGTTCAGCCAAATTTCGCGTTTTAACGATCCGCCCGTTAAACGTCACAAATGAGCAAGCTATCATTAACGATTACAATCCACGAGGGGATCGGGAAACCGATTGCTATATATCGTTAAACGAATCAACAACGCAATGTGCGTGAGCGAATTTTTTAAGTATTGTTAAACATCACAGTTGAAGCGAAATTTTTCATTACTGGAATTCAAAATTGAGTTACGAAAGAAATGAAAAATTTGTTCTACCGAGCTGCATGAAAATACAATTTACATTCAAATATATAGTTACGGTATGAATATTTTTTTTCGTGGCAATTTCAGTGATGGATATATTCGTTTTGAAATATGATTTTTCAGCAAAAAATTATACAAGTCGGGCATTAACAAGATAAAATAAATATTGCGTTTTTCCGGAGAAATAAATAGCGAGTAAAATTCATGTGGAGATATTTTACGTATTGGAGCAGAGATTTGAAAAATTAACAGGAGTTATTTCAATATCAATAAGTTCTGTTCAACCGTGAGAGTAGTAAACAATTTTATCTGTTGCGTTTTTAATGAAATCTCTAGAAACAAATTTTTGATGTTGATAGTTGGGCCAATGCTTGGCCAATATTGGCTAATATTTTGTTGATTTTCTTAGCAAAGAAACGTCTGCTGAATATCTTATTTTTTCTCTAATCTCTATATTCCTTATTTTCTATACCTTATTTACTATATATACTCGCAACTGTGGACGTCGGGCTGGGAAAACCCTGCAACGAGCGCTCATCTTTCTCGCACTCTTAAATAAAAAATATAAAAAAATAATAAAAAAATTACAATACTACCATAATATTTTTTGCAAAATAAGTAAAAGAACACTAGAGACGAGATTAGCAGAGCGGCCTTGAGGTAAGGGAGTCATTGTACGAACCGAAAAGACGCACACGAATACGAAAGTCGAGCGAGACGTAACGTAAAATAAAGGGGATCGTCCGTGTGTAAGTTGGGTGTCGCTTATACCTGACAGGCTTCTTACGAAGACAAGAGCGATTCACAACTGGCAAGTCTCTCCAGAAAGGGGTTACTCATTAATTTACATAACGTTTTAAGTGAGCACGAACACGACGCTCCCTGCTTTCTCGTTGATGCATACATGCTAACGCGCTCACCTGCTACCAACCTACCAAATGAGTCGTAATGTTTAGATTTTCATGAAATGAGCATCGCAAGACAAAAGACACTTTGAATCGTTGAATAAACGACATATGCTTGCGACGATTTTTTATTCAGTGTATATTTCGAGCGATAATAATAATAATAAAAAATATTAAAGTAGTGGTCTTTGAAAAATTGATTGTACCCGTGAAAGTGTTAGTTGTAATTATTTGAAAATTCATATTTTCAGTTACATGATCCCAATAAATAAATAAATGCCTCATTTTCATTTGTTAACGCCAATGGAACTGTATTGGTACTCCAAATTAGTACGATTCGTTCTATACACATTATTCGCTTATATTTTCGAGCGTCCAAACGATTTGCATAAACGGGGAGGAAACACGCGAGTTTAACTCGGTGCGCGCAGGGGTAACAAAGTTGTTATTTAATTAAAACGCTTCTGGAACGAGTTTACCTCAACCTTTACGACGGGTTCATTCGCTTGTTTTCTCTCATCCCTTTCCTGAATTTTCCTATTCACAGTATACTGAGCTCTTTCTATAAAATTGCACGTATATATACACTCCGGTATATCCAGTGGTGGTTGCTTTCTCTTTAAGAACAGCAGAATCCTTCTGTTTTTTCGCAAACAAAACGAAACTGCTCATTTTTTCGTAAATCGATCTCAAAATCTTTCCTGGAATGCACCTGCATAACTTTCTTTTGAGTGCACAACTTCGACATTTCGTTGTATCTGTAAAAGATGACAAGATGATTGCGCAGAGTTTACGGAATACTTATATATTTTCGAGGATTTGTAAAACGAGTAGTCACGAATTTATGTCATTTAATAATTAAATCAAATATTCAACCCTTTGAAATATCTTTCCTGAAAGTAAAAATATGGTTTTATAGAGACTACATTTATATAATACACATTGAGAATTTAATATGCGAAACGGTTATTTTTCAGCAAAAAGCTATTTTCGTTCAGAAATTCGAGAAGAAAGCAACTTGGATGCTCATATCTGTTACTTATTTATTTCTAAGGTGGTACATTCGCAAAATGGATTTAAGACAAATTTTCTCACACACATTTGCATAAATATACTTTATTAATTTCATATGAAAATTGGGTATAAAATTTTATAAAGCTTTACCATATCTATATTTAGAAATTGAGATAGAACTGTTGAAAATATTTGCCTTTTGTAATTTCCTATAAAAGACCATATGTGTTAAAATATAGTAATTTTTTTAAATGACCATCTCCATCTATACATGCGATAAAGCCTCTTTAACATGACGCTGTAAAAGATGTTTGCAATTTTTGATTGCTTATTAAACCCTATTAAATTATACCATTGACAATTTTTTTCTCATTGCCATGCCAAAAAATAACAAGTTCAGCGAATATTTTTGATTAAGGGTTTTTCTGAGAAAAAAGTAGAAATATATACGTTATATTTTTTCGCGTGTTCACATGCGAGGAGCGTAGACCCTTTATTTTATGAATATATCTTAAAAAATAAAAAATGAAAGAATGTTGACAGTACGAAGTTCTATTCTTGAGATTTGAAAACAATGGTTTCGTACGATATCGCGCGCAACGTCAATCCAATATCAATCCTAATGCGAAAATGTGACGCGTTGAAAATTTCGTCGAGATAAATTGATCGATCGTGAGCATCTATCAAAAAGCGTCGTCGCACCCCAGCATATCTGAGGTTTGTGTCAAGGGCTATAGTTTCGAGAGAGTGCGTTCTCCCGGGGAGATTTTTAACTCCGCGGTTCCTCGAGGAGTTTCGTGCAAACGCCCGAAAACTCGCACTCGTATTTTCCTTCGCAGGAATATCTTTTTGTATTCCAGCGTCTTTTTTCGTTCCTCCCGCGTTCACCCAGCTCGCTCATCCTCTTTTTTTCCTTCTTTCTTTCGGCTTCACGACCCGTTTGCCTCCTCTATTTTTATCCACGAAACGTTCTCGCTCCCAGGTGCCTTTATTAAAAATCGGATACGCTGGGACGAGGAATTTTTTCCGGAAATCCGTTTCCTCCCTTTCTCGGTCTCTTTCTCCGTCTCTCGGCCTTTCGCATAGGAAATAAACGTTGCTCTCTCTCTCTCTCTCTCTCTCTCTTACTCTCTTCTTTTTTGTCCGTCTCGTCTCTTCTCTCTCTTTCTCTTACTTTTTCCGTATTTCTCTTATTCCATTTTTCCCTTTTCTCTCTCCTTATATACATACACCGTTTCGTTTTTCGACTCGAGCGCAGAGTCGAAGGCATTCCCATATATCGGACCACCTCCCAGGCCAGTTATTTTAATATTGCAGCGAATTTCCGCATAATACTCCCTTTTTTCTTTCCGCTCTCGCTTCGTTTCTTTTCCTCTTTGTCCCCACCCGCTGCCCGCGCACGCACGGTACACCCTCTGTCAGGTCAAGATTTTGTTATTTTTCTTCCGTCACGTTGGAAATTAGATCGCGACGTAATCCGTGGGATAAATGAGCGGAGAGTGCGAGACGTTAAAAAAGAGAGCGAAAAAATAAATGAAAAAAATGAAAAATAAAATACAGCCAAGCGTCGAGAACGATGAGAGGATCGTTTGTTCTTCCCCGAGAACTTTTCTTCTCGCCTTTCTCGTCTCGCCTTTTTTCCTTCAACGAGAGAAAGAGTTTTCTCCCGAGCACTTGAGAGACGATGAGTTTTCCTTTTTCGTGGTCAACTTTCCGGCAGCGACGTTTATTTTCATTATTGACGCGTCGGGAACTTGCGCGGCAAGAAAAAACTTTCGTAAATGAAAATTTAGACGTACACGTACGTTTTATTCGCCCTCGCAAACGGACCTTCGTCGCGATTATGTGCGCGACCCGCGGTGATAATTCTCTTACGTGTTATCCAAAATATTATTTATTTTTACCCGACTCTCCGAGAGAAGACTTTTTGATAAATTGAGAATAATGTTAATCGCTCTACACGTTCCAAGTGAATGAGGAAAAAATCGTTTCGACGATTCCCGTCGAATTGCACGAGAATGCGAATTCAAGTGGCACTCGCTCGTGCGATTTAGTTTTTAGCTCAACGACCACCGAGGTCGATTCGAGGACAAGAACGTCGTAAACGGGCGCACACGCTCACATAATTATTTGATAGATATAATTGCCTTCGAGAGCTCTCGTACGAATGGTTCGACGATTTTGCGACCATTTCTTGTGGGTACGTACACGTCTAGAATCGGGTCGACATGATTAAGCGAAAAGCTCGTTCCGTAAATATATGTGCGCGTCATTCTACCCTCGATCCAAACGTGCTCGATCCATGTATCTCGTAACTGCACCGCACACATACTATAATCCAAGATAAATCGAACCATCAGCTTATTTCTCTATATTTATATTTTGGTTCTATATTATATATTATTATTGTTATTTCTATCTATTCATACATAAATAGGGGTTTGTGAATTATTTATCTAGATTTTCCCATACACATATTAGTGACCAATTAAAATTATTTATACACTATGCGGAAACGTCGAACACGTTTTATCATTTTCTTATAGAATTGAAAATTTGCATAAAATCGAATTTTACAATAAAGTCATATGTCGAAAAATTACTTTATTTTAACGTTGAATTTTTACTGAGAAAACAAAAAAAAAGCTTTCTAAAGCGCGAAAATGTATTTTTCTACGAATTAACAACTTTTCCTAACAAACAGAGAGAGAGAGAGAGTCCGCAGAGTGAGAATACTTTTCAATGAATTTTTAATTCAGAATGGAAATAGCTGGAAAGGCGAGAAACCGAATAAATTTGCTTTTCTAACGCAATTCTTTCTTTATTAGCAAACACATATTTTCGCAGCACACGTTCTCATATTTTTGGGCGGGCTGCTCTTCTCGGGATTCCTCTCACATCCCGCACAACCGCAAACAACCAGCTTCGCCCTCTCCATAACTCTTTCCCGCGTCTCTCGTACTTTTTCCCTTTCGCTGTGCCCCAATAAAACTGACTCTCCTCGTTCGATCGAGCCCCGAGGAAAATTGCGTCGCTTTATCGTCACGTCGAATATAGGCCAGTAATTCTTCGCTAAAAAAAAAAGAAAGACAGAATAAGAAGATAAAGGGAAAGCAAAAATAAAAAGACGAAAAAGGGAAGCGAGAGCGATCGAGAGATGCGAAAAAAAAAGAACGAAGGGTGTGTCGAGTTATTATATATCTGCGCGGTAAAAGAGAAAATTCCTTATGTGCGAGGTATAATATAAGTACGACGAGGCTTAGTTACATGGCACACTTCCCTTTTACAATTCCTTTCTCCCTTTGAAGGGTTCTACGAGATTTCACAACACTCCAAGTTCACCATTGCGGCGAAGATTGCTTATTTCTCGCGCGAAACTCGCTCTCTCCTTTCTCGTCTTTCCTCATTTCCTCTTCCCCCGTCGTGTCTTCCTCCGTCACGAAGTTTATCGCGCATCCCGCAGACGCTATGATCGACGAACTGTGTACATATAATAATAATGCCCAACCCTACGACCTCTCGAAAGCCGGCAAATCCCATAAAAGTTACCGGTTGACCGAGGACGCTACATGCATACGCCCTACTATCGCGCCCCTCTCTTCTTATCGGTATACACGGACGCCTGATAAGCAACATGAAAATAAGAGAAAAAAAGCTTCCGAGAACATCCTTTTTTTGCCAATCCGAGATAAAACTTTTTCTTCGACTCGTAAAAAAATTATCAACATACTTTCATCAACTTCTTAACCGTTCATTCAATTTCATATTTACAATTAACCTTGGACACCAATCTTTATATTCATGGGCACTCTGGTCTATTTTTCATGGAAAAAACCGTTGTTGGTGAAGATTGTTTTTATTTTATTATCAACCATAAAGTACTATACGATATATGTTCAAAATTGCTAGATAATAATGATGAACAAGTTTTATGAATTTCTTATTTTTTTGTTATTAATTTTTAAAGTTGTTCATTCCTGCTTTTTTTCATATGCTCAATCATTTCATAGCTAAGGACCTGATGGAATACAACCCTTTTCATGATATACTATATAACCTATCAACCGCAGTAAAACCCAGTATAGCTGTTTATAAATTATTAATTAAATTAGGAAAATGTTGAGATTCTAAAGTCTCGAATGAAATTGTTAGAACCCATTCAAAATTTCATATTTGAAGAAAATCCTATTGAATTTGATGTTTCGTGCATCTCTGCGTCTATCATTATTTTCTCAAATGGGCTGGCAATTAAACTAATTATTCCTTCGGCCTCGCTCACTCTTCCTCGCAATCTTTCAGAAACTGCTGGCAAAGTAATGTGCTCTCTATCGTTGCATTCAGCCTGTGTATTTGTCCTTCAAGAAACTCACTCGAACTGTCCTTTCAACGTTTCTCAGCGCGATCCGCCATCTCCCTTTTTACCTTATCACCATTCAAGCTTCGCAAACGCGTTTCCCCGTCTTCTCGGACGTTCACGGGCTCTTCAAAACCATCGGCTAACTTTTCGGTTAAATACATATATAATATTGGAGGAAACCGTTTTCAGGACTCCCGTTCAAAGATCCGGACAAAACTTTTGCTCCATCCGCTCCCCCAATGGGTCATTCCGCTCTGGACGTCGATACGAAGTTTCGCCTATTTGTCGATCCAACGAACATCAATAGCAACGTAAAACAATTCATAATAATAACTCGGAGAGAAAATATGGAAACAGAGACGTAACCACGAAATTTTGGCTCAGAATAAATACACTCATAAGTATTTTAATAATTTTATAAAATATTCTTCAGACTATTATTACTCCGGATAAAATAAAGTAAGGGTGTGTGTTAATTAAAAAAGAAGAGAAGTTTGTTTCTGAGGAAAGCTCTCGTTCTTGTATCAACAAAAAGAAGCGATTGATCGGGAAAGACACCGTAAAGAAGTAAAAATATAGTTTTTCGTACGGAGAGGGGGAGCGGGGGGGGGGTGAACGAGAGGGAAACGGTCGACGATAAATCCTCGGAGATTGCAAGTAACAGGGTGGAGCTTGAAAGTCCTGTGTAGAATGGGTACCGATTAAGGGAAACAAGCGACTGACAGCACCTGTTGATGTTTCACTAACCAGCCGCGTGGAAATGACGTGAACGTTTCTCCACCGACTGGAAACCTATTAAGACTGCACTCATGCATTTCAAAAATTTCAACTTTAACGAACAAACGGTGCTATAGCGGGCTCGCGCTATTGTGCGAGACTATATTAAAATAATAATAATAATAATAGATCGAGTTAATGAATCTCTCCGTCAATAACCGATGAGAATAACGTGCGTGTGTTCTCGATCGGATCTGAAAATCAATGAAAGCTGAGGAAAAATATCGATAATTTTTGCTCCTATTCTCAATACCGAAATAAAGTACTTTTTTTTTCGTTTCGAAAGAAAAAATATTACGATGAAATCGGGATGATAAAGTGCGTGAGATATTTTCATTTCGTTTGAATGAAAGTACGGGACGTGCGGGACATAAACAAACGTACCGCGTTGGCTCTAAAACCACGTGAATGCGTTTAAAACATGGGAAAATCGACAGGCTGCTTGTGTACGAGGGCCGTTTTTCACACCGTTGATTTGAGAGATGTTTTTATATTGTTCCAGGGGCTTTTTTCGCGAGTAAACGGATCGAAGGAACATAAAGTGGCAGCACGTTCGTACCGGCGCCATATTTCTCATCTATGGAGAGCCATTTTTTTTTTATCGCGAGCTGTAACTTTCGCGAGTTCGTGGGTCCGAGTTAAGCGGAATCCACACTCTCGTTCTCGTCGGAGACTTCGCGTTTCGCTCGATCGGCTCTTGAGCCTTTCCCGGTTAGCCGCAGCGCTCGCGGTTCCGAAAGCTCAAATATAAATATACCGAGGGACGCGTACGCTCCATTCCCGATGCGAGCCACGGACGATTCGTCTTTCTCACTGTCCCGAACCTTCCCTTATTTATGTATGTCGCAAACTACCGTAAACTTAACGTTAACGTCACACAAAAAAAAGAAAAAAAAACAGAGAGAGAGAAAGTTTTCTTTTTTTTTATTTCCTAAAAAATTTAACGATTTTTGTATTAACGGGGCTTCTTTCACAATCGAGTTTGTCACTGTGTTTTTCTCGCAGTGAATTATGCTTTGTTTTCACTGGCCCACAGGGATGCACAATGGGATCGCAAAGTCGGAATTATACAGCGTGGAACGTCATAGTTTGGCGAATGTAAACGTCAAATATTTCATGGAGATCCATTAATGAAGATCCCGGGCTTTGAAACAGTGCTAAGCTCTTGTACTATGGCGCCGCGCGTTGCCTCACTTCTGTGCGCAATATAACATAAGCCAGTCAGAAAGTCGGCCGTGGCTTAGCGGGAGGCTTTATTCGACGTGATAACGCGGAATCTATGCGCCCCTTGGCCATTCAGCTATTCTTCCCGATGAAAACCAGTTGCGAGATCCGAAGCTTTTCTTAAAACTCTTCTCCAACAAAGATGAATCATAAATTTATAAACTTTCGATTAAATACTATTTCTGATCTTAATATAACTTATAAAAACAGACTATTTTTTTTTAACGAGACTGTACTTGTACGTATCTACATAATGGAATAGGTATAATAACGATGTTGACGTCAAGGAAAAGTTAATCCTCGTTTATACTTCTGAATAAAATATTTTCATATGTGTACATTATTGACTTTATTTTATGCTTTTACCAGAACGGATATTTGCATATTTTCAAGTAAACTTGACAATACCAAATTTCGTAATATAAAGATTTGGTGCGTGTAAAATTAAAAGAAAATTTACATCATTTTTGTTATTTTTGGTTATAACATATCCTTAAACACGAAGATGCGGAGATTTATAATTTCCATGAAGTTATCTACGTGCGCGTGTGATCGAAGAGGTGTAGTGAAATTCGGAAAAAATGTGTTGGCGAAAACGCGGATAAAAGCCTTCGGAACACGGTGGAAAGAGGAAATGGAGCTCCGCGCGATTCCGCGTGGATGTTGCAGCGTTATCAACCGGAAAGTAATGCAAAGAGAACAACGACGAATGAGCAATGGGGGATCTGGATAAAAGGAAGTTTATTGTGTGAACGCGAGGAGAAAATTTCTGTAAATTTCCTGTTCAAGAAAACGGAAATTTCCGACTCTATTTACATTGCCGTATTTAAACGTTTCTCAAGCTTTGTATATCCCGTTTGCGGGCAAAGCGAATAAAAACAGTTGTACAAACGAAGCGAAGCGAGCTCGATTTTTCTTTAATCAATTTCTCGAAACTCGTGGATCGCCCCTCGGGCTGTGCTGAATTTTCTGATTACTTATCAAAGTTTCGTCTTTGATATTGCTTCTCAAAAACGATTCCCCAGCAACCGAAACGCTATATACCTTCTCTTTTTTCGATCCGTTGAATTTTGAATTAGCACTTTGTAAAAATAATATTCCAGTTTTTCCGAGATAAATGGACACATACCGAATAAAGTATAAAATATACTACAATGTGAAGGATCGATTATTGTCCTGTTGTCACTTCTATTTTATATAATGATAAATATTTTAAAAACGAACCGTTTGAGGGAAGAAAAAAGAGAAGGACGAAACGCGGATGGGTATCCAATATTCTTTCTACGTTAGAAAAAGCTTCTTCTCACCCGCTTATATATTTCATAAATACGTTTGCCCACTTACCATAACCGATTCAATATTTTCTTACGGATATGGCCGCGTATTTCAGGGAGGATATGGCATTGCCACCCTTGCCTTGAGGTAATAAGGCATGGGCCGATTATAAGGGATGAGCTTTCAGAGCGGAGAGACGGTTATCCGCCGCGATTCCGTTTCGGAATCCACTTTGTGCCACTCTCTCTCTCTCTCTCTCTCTCTCTCTCGTATTCTCGTTTTTGAGCGAGATTTCTTCTCTTTTCCCCTTTCTCCTCGCTCCATCGCCGTTTCTTCAGCCTCACTACCCCTTGGAAAACTCTCCAAGATTCGCGAATGCTTCCGTCCCATCCGGAGCTTTCCCACGGGAGTTCGACGAGCGGGTAAAGTTGTCCACGATTTATCTCGCCCGTGGAAAACATCTGCTTCCGGGAAATAAGTCTTTCTGTACATTTGTATACGCGTCTGTGTAGATTGAATTTGGAGGGAGTGTTTTTTCGTCGTGAAAAAATAATGCGAGAGAAATGAAGAAATCTTTAAAGGCGGGAATAAATAGAACGTCAATTTCGCGCTCACGTTTCGAGACTGACACTCGAGCTCTCTCGAGAAAGAGAAAAAATCCATTGGACCCGTTGCGAAATTCCGAGTCAGGAGAAAAAAAAAATATGTGCCGCGCGGTTTTCTGCAAAAGGGAGATTAAAATGCACCAAAGCGTAAATTGAATCGTCAAATTCGATCAAGTGAAATTTAATTAAAAAAACGTAAGGTACAATGGTACATTGCGTGCTCACCGGTTTACGGTGTACGTCGTTTTTCTCATCAATACGTTTCAACTCGCCACGACGAATGTATGGATGCCAGAGGCTTCGATACAGAAATCCTGTAGGATTTTTCAATACAGAAATCATAACTGTACTCTTCATTTTTATTCGTCCCTTTTTTTCCTTTTGCTCGAGGATTGAAGGATTAAACGGTATAAGCCACAAGCACGCCGATACTCGTGTTATTGTAGAAAAATATCTGATTTCGATGAAAATTTATCTTCGTTCGTACTATAAAAACCAAAAAATTATTCTATTCATTTTTCATGATCGTTTATTATTCTAGAAAACAGCTCTTTACTTTTTTGTCGCGAATTTTTGGGTTGCGTCCAGAATAATATTGATGGATTTTTGGTTATCATGTCGATTTTCAAGCTTTTAAATATTTTTTGTAAATTGAAAAAAAAAATCCTTTACAGTTTCTTTAAATTTGCAACGTTCACTAATTGAATTTTTTCATCGTCGACTTTGTCTGAAATACACATTCGAAATTTTATGACGGTCTGAAATATGTCAAAGTAACGAAATAATTTTTTTTTTACTTCTCATCCATCTCCCACGCTCGTTCTCTTCAATTCGTTTATACCTTTGCTCACACATATACACACCATATGTACACAAAATGATATATTGTAGATAATCTTCAATGCTTTGCATTGGTAAACTGCTTCTATTGTCTGCATACTCTTTTTCGTTTGCTCTCGCGGTTTTTATTTTGTTTAAAAAAAAATTCGTTTCGTGATTTCTGCGATGGCGGTTGATGATATTTTTGTTCGTATTACAGCGTCAAGAGGGTAGTTGAACATGTCGAAAAATGGTTGACAAAAAAAAATCAATCATACGAGGCGTCAAAGTGAACCGTGTAAAGTAATAAAATGTAATTAGTTGACGCGGATAAAACGAAAATTGCACACACGCGCTAGTACGCTCGCAATTGACTTCTCGGTATAACTCATCAGCCAGCGGCGTTTCTCCTTCTAATTGCCTATCATTTCTGACGATTAAGCGTGTAGCAACGTCAAACGAGGTTGGATTTTGGAGAGACTCGTTCGACCCTGTTACAACTGTTTCTAAGCCGCAAGAGAGTTTACCACGGTCCAAATAACTTAAGATCTTCCAGCCGGGGACGTGATGAGCGAGAGGCGCAGGGGGTGGATATAGGGGAACACGGTAAGGAAGGAAACGCAGAGTTGAACTATGGCTCTCAATTCAAACTTCCAAATCTTCTTCCTTTCATCATCTATACATTTTTGCCATCTCTCGCGCTTTATTACTATTAATTAAACTTTATCCGGGTCATCATTAAGTTAATTATTCACGGTGAAGTGTTGCTCAATGGTAAAAGTCGTAAATCCGTAAATCCTCAGTTCGAGAGAAGATTCAAATCCCTCTTTTTTTTCCTTCCTTCCTTCCTTCCTTCTTTTTTTTTAAATTGACTCGATGTGTAAAAAAAAAGGAAATTGCAGGATCGAGTCGCCAAGGACGCCTGCTCTTATAAATCCCTTTCTCGCGCAGTGAAAAGATATCAATTACTGAATCAGGTCCCATGGAACTTCCAGTGATTTTCCTCGGCCTATCGAATAGAGTCTCGATTCATCAAGTTTTGCGCGATTCCCTCGAGAGAATCGATTGAGCTCGTTACTGTGGCTATTACCGAAGAAATTCACTTTCTGCCTTCTCACTCGCGGGAGAAAAGGAAAGTCACTCCGATCGATTGGAAATCAATTTTCTCCGTGTTTCTTCAATGAAAAAGCTTCTCTTTTGTCTGAGCGAAGATAACAAACGAGATGTTGACTAAAGAAAATCACCCATTCATTGATTTTCTTTTTTTTTTCTTGAATAACAAAAGATTCTACACGCATATTTACAGAAATCCATAAATTTATCCCACGACAAATCGTGAGTATATAAGAAATATCGGGGCTGAATAATGAAAAAGTTGTTTCATTAATTCGATAGCGACAAAATGTGTTTTGTCAGCGAAAATCTAAAATAAATGTTTCAATACATTCGGAAGGAATTTTTTTTACTTTTTTTTCTTTCCTATAAAGTATAGTTTTTTCGCATATTTACGAAAATGCGAGCATTACCAGATGATAAAGCGAGCAGAAACACGATCGGGAGTCTCGCCACGATTCAAAGAAATGCGCGAGTGATCGGATGATCCCCAAGAAAAAGGATTTCACAGCCAAATATCGAGGTTGCCCGAGATCAAGGATATTCGCATGGCGCTGTCGTCGATACTTTGGGCAAGTTTGCCACCCGGAAAATACCTGAGTTCCCTTGGAAAGAGAATTTCCTGGGCCCGAACCCTTCCTTCGTTTTTCAAGTACTAGTTCGGACGAGAGTTGAAAGTAGCAGTCGAGGACGTGGATGTTACGAAAAAGCGGGAGAAAGGGAAGAAACTCCGGAGAAATTGTCTGGCGAAGACTTCGGATAGACAGAGCGAGAAAGCCGAGCCCGGAGCAGCAGAGGAGGGGGGGGGAGGAAGGGGGATACTCGAGCGCGAAATCGATAAGGGAATATCCACAATCCGCGAGGAGTTTGCCTGTTAGAATGGAACGAGGTGCGAGTGGTATAAACAGCCTCGACAAAAGAATATCGTATGCCGGATAGACGAGGAAGAATGAACTTCCGCCCTGGGATCGGACATCGATGGATGATCAACTTTTCCCCGGCGTTATACGAAAATCGTCGATCGCTTCGAACTTTTCTCCATGGGGGAATCTTCCTCGCGATTGAAAGGTGCGACACTCGACGTGAACACAATTCGCGACTGCCCGACCGTGAAATAGCTTCAAATGAAAATTAATCTCGGAAAAATTTTCAACGGCTCGATAGTTGAATGTACCGCGCGCGTATCGAAACTTCTCAACGTCACGACTGTCAAAAGTGGAAGAGCGAATAAAAGGGCTTTGAGGAAACTTTCAATTCCCGATTCGAACTTCATTTCAAAAATATGAAAAAAAAAATTAGCAGCTCATGGAAGAAACTAAAAATGCAGTATCGACAGCGAAAACAGATATAAAAAGAACATCAACCAAAAATCAATAATACATAGTTTACCGAGTAAACTATATTTACACCATCTTTTGATATATCTCGTTGAGCCTTTTTTCAAAGGAAACTGTCTTTTTGATTTATATAAAATGAAATTGATATTCAACTTGCAAATTTTTTCGAAAATTATTCATTTTAATCGATTGGTACGTGTAAAAAAATCATTCAATGTCCTCTTCCACTCGAGGGGAGAGTAAGAGTGAAAGAAATACGAAAATATGTAAATCGCGATTCAAAAAAAAAAACAAATAGAAAGTTATCAGAGTACTGTAGACGAGAGAGATTGATTCTCTACCGACCGCACTTTGAAGCTTTGAGAAAATTGCATGGAACGGATCATCAAAGAGTCTTTGGGCTATGCGGATATTCCATACCTCTTCTTCCTTTCCCAATACGTGTATCAAAGGAGTGAATGCTTACGTCGCGAGGGATTTTTCATGAGAAACACAATCTTGGTAGACCAAAGGTATACAAATAAGATTCAACAGGTCCAATGAAAAAAATAATATAAAAAACCGTGAGACACACGTTCAAAAATTTTCCACGGAGATGAGAAAATAATTTAAACATAGAACTGGCTAGTGCCATCCTTGAGGGGTACCAAAAACTTTGAATCTTAAATTGTGATTAAACAAAATGACGGAAATATCGTTTTCTCGAAAGTTTCAAAGATTTAAATATTTACGGTGCTTTCAGGATTTTTTTATTACTCGAAAAAAAAAAAGGAAAAGGAAAACGTGGAAGATTTTTTACGGTAATAAAGAATTTCTTATCAAAGTCCGTAACCTCTCTATCTCGCATCTGCCTTTTGGCGAATTCAATTTTTTTTCTTCTTTCCTCTTTGGCTCTTCCTTTTTTCGTGCGAAAATTACAGTTTTCCCGGAGTTTCGTCGTTAAGTACAGCCTGCACATCCGCGTTATAATGTCAAGCAGGGCCCGGTCCACCAACCCCTCTAAAACCCTCGACTCCAGTCCGAAACTTATGGCCCTCGGTGCCGGTAATACGTTTTCCATTACGGGCTGACTGGGAACCTCACGCCCGGGAGTTTCCGTTTCAAACCCGTTCTCCCTTCCTCTTTACTCTTTCTCCGTATGTATCGGTCTTTCCATTTTACCTCCGAACCTCCCTTTTTACTCTAAACACGAAAAGGATGATGAAAAAAAATTTCAACAGACGCGAAAGCTCGCCAGAGTACAGTTTGACCCTCGTGGAGCGCGTACATGCATTATCGTCAATCACAGAAGCCACCGGTAACGATTTTTCGGCAGAGCACGGTGAAAAAATTTCGCCTCGGCGAATTCCGACCGCAGTTAAAAAAAAACAAAAAAATAAAAAAAATATATAAAGAAATACGAGCTGGCGTAAATTAAACAATTTCATATAGCGAACTATATATACGTACGTGCAATAAAATTAAAAAAATTATGAACTCGAAATAAAAATAAATATATTAAACGCGCACCGCTGGAGGGAAAATAATTACATTCTTCGTGATGTAGTATTACCGGAGAAAAAGAGAAAAAAATGAATGAGCAACGTGATTACAAAAATAAGTAATAATGAACACACTTCGCTGGAGGGAAAATAAAATTTTCGAAAAATCCAAGTCCCGAAAGTTCTCGACTTTGGTACAAATTCCGCTTGTTCGCAAAATATTTTTCTGTTTCCTTTACCTCGTTTTCTCCACTTTATAGACAGGGAAAATACACACACGCGGGAAGAGGAAAGAGAAATCTTCGTCTTATTTCCGGATTTTTCTCGAGCTCGTGGAGCCCGCTTTACCCAGGGGTCGGGTTAACCCACTTCGGTTTTCATTTCAACCGGTGCGAAGTAGGTTTCTGTCCCAGTACGCCCAATCCAAGACGAGCTTTCATCCATTCAATGAAATGAAATGCTCCCCTCACGACTTTAGAATGGACTCTTGGTAAGTTACACGTGACGCTCCCTCGAGATCCAGTTCTCAGGTTGTAGCTTTAGGTGTCATCGCCCGGTACAAAAATAAAATACGCTGCCGGACAGCGATATTCTCCGATTGTACTATTTCACTTTCCTCAGCAATCTCTCCCCAAATTTCAAACGTCTTTTTCTGACCATACTCGATTCTTCATCAGATTTCCAAGCGATTTTCCGCAATCGTCCAACATTACATTCAAATGTTTCCAAATCTGTCAATCATAAAAGACGTTATGTCACAATAGGTTATAGAAAAATATATGTAACGTCTTTATTTGCAAGATGACGTTAAAACGAAGTTCCAAGAAGCAGAGCAAGCAACCGAACGGTTGGAATGAGGCTTTAGAAGGCACAGTCGTGAACGACGAACAGTGGTCGTGTATGATGATCGTGATGGCTGAATCGACTCCGGAACGATCAGAGTACGTTCGCTTTTTCGAAGAGACTGCCGAAGAAGCTTCACGAAGAGCCATTTACTCGTTGACGTCGAGAAAATTGACGAACAGTGTGAAATTGTTGTCGAGGTACGACGAAGAGAAATGTCCGATCGCCCAGGGTGTTTGTCATCACGCGAACAGGCTTTTGAATCGCGGTGAAAAATTGGAAGCCTGGCTCATCGCCAGGCTCGTCAAGTTTCTCGTTCATCGAGCCAGAACGGAAGCGATCACGAAACCGAAGAGAGACTCCGACTTTGAGAATGACGCGGACAGAATGATGACGTTGAATTCGAAAAACGTCAAGTCGCAGGGATCGGTGAAATCGGGAAAATCGAAAGAATCGACGATCGAAATCGGCACCAAAGTAAACACTCGGTTGCGAAAACGAGGCGAGGAAATTAGAGACAAAATTTACGTGGACGATGCCCCCGAGAACGGTCCGAAACTTTATGTCATTCTTAGTGGATTTTATGACTCGAATTTGCCCGCGGAACTCATCAGAGCTGGATTTTCCGCTGTCTGCGTTCTCAAGATCAAAGGCCCGAGAGAAAGTTTCGAATTGGAGGGAGATCCGCGAAGGAGCGATCGAGAAAGCTGTCTCAGAAAAAACAGCGCGATTGATCCAGGCAAGGACAAATTCTTGGAAAATTCGACAGAAAGAGTCCTGCACGAATTTTGGTCGACTCTGGAAAAAAACGCCAACGATCCCGGGAATCTCGAGGCTTATTCGGGTGTCATCTTTCGAAACTTTTGCCCTCCGGAGTTGCCATCGAGCGATGATAAGATCGATGAGTTCAAGAAGGACTTGTACGACAGGATTTCCTTGATCGTTTACGATCTCCACGACCTCCAGCGCCTTCACAGCCAATACATCAAAAGTATGAAGCTCCAGCATGTTCCTGCAGAGCCGAAGAAAGAACCGAAATTCTATCCGAAAATTATGGACGAAATTCCTGCGGAATGTTCCTTCATCAGTGTCATAATGCAGGCAATGCTAGCAGAAGTTGAAGCCGGGCTCAACGACGTAGAAAAAGATGATGAAATTATTCGAAATAGGGAATTTTCATCTCCAGGCAAAAAAATAGTTCTCGAGTGTGATGAGCTGAAGATGAAAACTCGTCACGTTTCTCTCGGAGACGAAACGGTGAGGCTGGTCAATCCGAAAGCAAGCTCTCTGGCTGAATTAGCAGTGCGAAGTCTCGAGGATCCCAGAATATTCAAGTTGTGGGATAAAATAGATATTATTTCTGAGGATATTATGGAAAAACGTAGAAATTACGTAGATCGAGTGGCGAGCTGTTTCAAACTCGCGAAGGACAAGAAGCGAGTTTTCCACTATCTGAATCTTCGGTTCTTGGACAAAATGATTCACGGCGAGCTTAATGGAGGCGAGGCGGAAGATCGTCCGATAGAGGGAAAAGAATATATTTCGTTGGTGAGCAGATCGGATCCTTCACCACTTTCTTCCAAGGCTATTCGGGACAATCGAACTGCGGATGGTAATCCGATTTCCAATTTAAGCTCTCGCTGGAGTGATAGTATAATCGATTATCACGTGTCCCAAACTGAGATTCTCGAGTGTTCCGAAGTGTCGAAGCCTCCGAAGAGCAGAGGTGAAACGTTGGGGGAAGCCGACGCTACCGGAAGAGAAGCCGGCGAAAAAGTTGGTGAAACAGGAGAGGACAGCACGTCCTATCTCGAGGACTTTATCGACGTTCTTTCACTGTCCTCCTCCACGCTCTGGCAAGCTATTCACGAATGCTTTCGGAAATATCAAACTTTTCATTCCGCGTATTGTGAGATTACGGACACGATTCTTCTCTGCTTCGGCGATATCGTGAGCTCGAAAAAATTTAACAATAGCTCTCAAGAAAATATTATAAAAGATACTCAAAGTCCCCAAACTTTTAAAATCATGACACCGGTATGCCTGAGAAACTTTTGCGAATTCGTCGTTCACGAGGCGAAGGAATTCATTCGCGAAGTGGAATCATCTAGAGCCGCGAAGAGATCGATCAGTGTCGCGGAATTGACGCGAAAATTGAGCCATCACGGAGACAGTGGAATTCTCGAGATAACGAGTTTTACAGAGGACGATTTTATACTGCCAAATTCTTTGAAGGGACAGGCGCGACGCAGAGAGGAGAAAATATTAATGGAAGTAGCGCCCGAGACGAAAAACACTGATGGACAAACTGCCAAAAGTCAAGAAGACAGCCAGTCTAGGAGGAAAAGAATTTCCGGAAAAAATACCTCGAGGGAAAAAAACGTGACGACGACGACGACGACGAAAAACGAGGATGACGACGTGTCGGTGGAAAAATCGTCGTCCTTCGAACGCGTCAAAGATGGAGAAGCTTACAAATTTCTCGGCTACGATCTAGGAAACTTCCGGATCGAACTTACGTACCTTACCGAGACGTTCGAATCTCTGGATGGCACGTTCGTAAAAGTTGAAACGGAGCAATGGCTCTACGGGCAAAAACTATTGCGAATCGGAATCGATGTTCCTGGCTGTTTCTTTAAATTCGAAAGGATCGTTGAAAAAAATGAAAATTTACCTTTTCATTTGGTCACGAAGAACGGCGTTGTCGTCGCTTTCGCAAAAAATAAAATGAATCCCGAAGGTGAATTTCGTTCCATTTTTTCAATTTAATATTATTCACATAGTTCGGTCATTGAGGGAATATTTTCAGACGAATACTTGATTAGCCCTTTTTAAAAACTTTCTCGAAATTACTCTATCGTTTTTTAAAGAAAAATGCTTATAGTCGTATTTATCATTATATCATTGACGAAGTTATTACAAAAACTCTTTTATAAAAATCACCAAATAACCTTCTCATTTATATTATTTAATAAATAAATCGTTATTTGATTCAATAGAACTTGACCTTTCACGAGTCCAAATAACTGTCTTACTTACATTCATTAATTTTCAATGTCCGAACCGTCGCGATCGCTTGATTAAACGTATCAAGTTATCGATTTAGTTTGTATTACGTTTACAGATAGTTCGAACGGGAATAGGAATCGGAGGGTTGGCCCCTTTGAATTTCGAGTATCGTGGCCATCGAGTTTGTTGGTCGAGCTCGTGAGAGGCTGCGATAATAACCCTTTCTGCGTCATGCAGCGATACATTTCGAAGGGTCCGGAGTGCGGGAACGTGTCGCGAGAGAGTTACCGGAAGTTTCTCAAGAACGGGACTGTTCTCAAGTTTCTTGATGACAATGAAGTAGAAGTGCTGCGTCCCAATGGTACGATAGTCCGATGTCTCGAGTACTCCAAGTTCCCTCAACAGTTTGCTTCTGCGCAACATGACGACTTGGCCAGAGGTAAATCACTCGATGCATCGATACCTGTATTTCGGTATAACGAGACCAATGAAAATTTACAGAATCGTGGAATGCAAATCCAGGTGAAGGGGCAAGGACGAGCCCACGGAGGAGGCAAGCCAAAAATTCGGACGACGAGCACCTTATTCGAGAGTCATCGTTTCTCCCAGCATCGTCGTTCGAACGGAACTCGGTTGAGTCGATTATTTATTCGTGACGTAGATTGCGAAACTCCGTTCGGCTCTACTTATTTTCAACGAAATTTTTAGTTCGGGAGCGCTCGCCGAAGAAGCAGCCCAAAAGTTTCTGACTCAGTGAGAAATTTACTCGTAGGGGGAGGTACCTGGGGAAGTCAAGATAACTCGGTACACGGTAGTCGAGCACGACGGCCGTCGCTACGAAGTCGAGAACGATGAGGTTTCCCGTGTATACGATAGATCTCTCGTGAGAATGAACACGGACGTTGAGGTTTGCGAGAAGTTTACGAGACGAGATGACGGAACGCGTTCCGTTCTGAATTTCAACTGCGAATTGTTCGTTTGCTTTCCAGGCAAGTCCACAAACATGAACTTTTCGATTACGCTCTCCGAAACAACTACAGAAAAACAACAATCAAAAACCATCGGTATTCATTTTATTCATTCATTTTATTTTCATCATTTCAATGATTGTTTCTTTTTGACAGACGGAACTCGAATAATTACCGGTTGCGTAATTGAAGAGCAGCCAGTCTACTGCGACTGGAGCGACGAAGAATTCGCGAGATTTTTCGGTGACAGCGATTTGAAAGAGACGGAAAAGGAGGAAGCTCCCTCAGACGCGAATCGATCTGTGTCTCAAAATTCTGACACCCGTGAGGATGACAGATCGAGATTATTGTCGTCGGATGGTTTCGTATCGGTCCTGATGACGTGTCGAATGGAACACGAGTGTTACGCGAGCGTGGTTTACGAACCGATAGAAACAAGTTTTCGACTGTCAATGCCGGACGAATTAGAAATTTGTGCGCACGAGAATGGCGCGTTTGACGTCAGACTCGGTCAGAAGGTTCAAGTTGTCGTGAAGGAAAAAGAGTTGAAGATTTCCTCGAGTGTCTCCCTGGGTCGCGAAAGTGTGTCAATTTATAATTTACGCGAAACAAAGTCTGAGGAAGATTGCGAGTGTGGCGAATCATTGCTCGTCACGAAGGACTCCCTGGGAGGCGTCTTTGAAGTCAATGGCGATGGCAGTGTCACTCGAAACTCGCCCGGTAATATCTTGAAAAAGCGACAGAGACTTTTCGCCGTGAATAGAGATTTCACAGGCTGCGAGTACCTTCATAAATCGGAACGAGAAGAGCGTTTAAAAAAAATTCATCCACGTGGTGAATGCGTTGCTATCTCGCTCGATGGATTTCCGGAATATCGGCTTTTCTTTAATCCACTCGAGCCGGCCAGTTACTCAAAAAAGTGGCTGAAAAATGTACGTATGCGCTCGAGGAAATGCACGTTCGTATCTCTATTTTCATCGTTGATGCACACTCGTGGCTTTAAAACATTACAGGTCACGAGAATTAGGAAAACTCTCAAGGACGGGGCTGCTCTTTCGCGAAGCACTCACGCGAATCCCTTTGATTGGTTGTTTCCATTTGGAAAGCGCAGCTACGTTGATGCAGCACCGACGAGCGGCGATGAAGGAGTCCTGACTCTGACGATCTTGGAAGGAATTGCGAATGACGGGGATCGATTTTTGTGCGAACTGGAGCAAGCGATTCGCCACTATCAAAGAAAGGTTTGCATAATCCATAACTCCATGAAGCTCTGACACACACATACATACGTTTGAGAAGAATTCGGGTCAACGGCGGCGGGGCTTGTTAAGAAAATCAAATCTTCCGCAGGAGATTAAGCCGTCGGACGAGGATCGTTTCTTCGAGGACGAATCATCGAGCGTCTGTCCGAGGGGGAAGATTGAAAAAATTTTAAGTGACTTGGCACTGGGAATCGAAACGAGTATTGACACGCTCCAATATCTGCGTGATTTATCGATGGAAGGAAAGGATCATAAATCAGAAGATATTTCCGAACCGCGAGGCAAGCGAGAAACACGGACGAGGGACTCCGTAAAAAAGGAGGAGATCCTGTGGTACAAGCGTTGCATCGCAGAACGAATAATCCTACCGTATTTTAAAAGTATCCAAGGTTCTTGTTTTCTCTGGATTATGGACTGCGTGGATAGAGCCTTCCAACTCGCGGAATAATAGTCCGAAAAGATGCCGAGGAGCGATGAGTGGAAAATACTATACCCGTAAAAATGGCTAGAAAAATGTACACAGAATCCCCCGACGTGCACACGCTAGAAACAAATTTGCTCAAAACGAGATTGCGACTGCATTATTTTTTGTCAGAATTCATTTTGGATACCGCGCGAGATTTAACGTTGCATTAAAATGTTAATATTTGCACTCGCAAATCATATAAACGTGAGAAAGAAAAAAAAATTCACGGATTAAACGAAAAATAAAAGGGTTGAAATCTTTTCGCGTCGAGATTTAACTTCCGGGGTCACGATTTTACAAAGGGGAAAAATATGTCGGCCTGTCTCGAAAAAAGGGAAAAAGAATAAGTGTGAAGGATCGTCGAGTTGTAAAAGCGAATGGTCGTTGATGTAAGGTCTGGAACAGGAGTCAGGGAGAAGATAGCAAAGCGCGAGGTCGTCGTCAACGTGCCAGATGTCTCGTACATTAGGAAAACTCGTAAAATGGACCTACCGACGGTACGTCATTTTCGTACTTTCTTTTCGTTCGTGGGAATCCCGCTTGTTTCTATATATGTTTCTATATATACCCGAACGACCTTCTGGGTCAAACAGTCTCGAATGCGAAAAGGACCGGAAAGGAGAACGCGAAATCTGGCGGGTGAAAGGAGAAGGAAGCGAAATGGGAGTTGTTGGAACAACAGTTGTCGACGCTGCCCCACCGACCTCGAAAACTTGATGGTGAATTGTTTTAACGGGCTGCTTCTGCCCTCTTTATTTCAGGCTAAAAGCACGATTTCACTCGCGCAAGCTCTCCCTCGCTCTTCCTCTCTCCGCGCCATCAGTCGTTTCTTCAATCAAATTGCCAACTATCACTTTTTTTTTGCGATAAAGCAATAAATCATTGACGCTCATCAAATGTACGCGGGTCGAAATTCCCGTGGATTTATTTCATTGCGATTGCATGCGAATTCACGATTACTACACGCTACTCTGAACAATTGTTCCTGAAATGATGACACGAGGACGAAAAAAAATGGTAAAACGAACGATTTTTGATCCGCCATCTGCAGCCGGACGGCCGTGTTTGGCAGGAAAGACGAATCTTCGCCTCTGGCCATTTGGAAATATACGAACATCCCGGCGGTTCATCCCCGTTTCGTAGCTTTTTGAGGACGTGACGCTCCCTCATAAACGATTTCCGTCACGTACCTTTGAGCTATATCATTTTTCCTGACGTCTGGAGCACCCGGAAACGATACGGTATCGCCGAAGAAAAGGGACTCACTTACGTGTATCAGAAGTGCCGCGAAGACTACCACACTCCTCTCACAGAGGATCTTCGAGGTGACGCTAGGAATGAAATATAGGATGTATATTGGAGGCCCGGAGGGCGCCGGCTGACCCTGAAAAGATGGCAAATCTTCCGGTTAGGAAAATAATCTCGAAAAAACTTCCGTAACTTTTTAAAGAAGATCCGATCATCAGTCAAATGTCTCTGATGACAAATAGCACCTGGCCAAATACGAGTGTCTTTCGTGGGTGAAAAAAGGCAAAGATTTTCTAGCCATCGAGAAGGAAACTACGGGGTTTATCACCAAGAAAATTGATCCGATCCTGTAATCCAGGATGGACGGATATATAGTTCCGAGCAGAATTGTTTCGTATTTTGTGAAACTGGAGTAGCGGCGATCGCTTACGGACGACAGTCAAAGGAATAATAGGTCACTGTAGAGTCGCTGAGTCTCTGACTAAAGACATCGAAGATACGGCAAAGGGTGTACGCTCGCCCAGTCGTTATATTGGACAAAAGTTGCGAGCTCGGTTATAGTCGTAGCTAAATTTGATATATCGTGGACTACGGGGATCGGGGATAGTGGGAGCGTTTCGCGAGACGGGCCATTTCTCAGCGCTCTAGGATGGTTTTACTGCGTTCCTGGCAGTATGTTCCCGCTTCATTTCTATCGTCCTCCCCCTTTTCCTCGCCGGATACCTACCCACGTCTCTATAGATGTATCAATACATATATCGAGATATAGATATATGAAAAGATGTACACGTAAAGTGAGGTATCGCGAGCTCTGCTTCGAAATATATATCAAGCCTCGTGGCACGGCGGTCCCGGTCTCGTGCTCGCACCGTTACCAATGGTGGATCTATCTGATCACAGAGCTTCCGCTTCGAATAAAGACGGCTAATGCATTATAAAATATCGATATTGCTTCGAAGCGATACTCCCGGCTGGAAGAGCGTACAGAGCGAGCGCGGAAACGAGAAAGAGAAAGGGATCGAGAGAGTGATCTGACTGGTACATTTCTCATGGCCTTTTATTGATGCTATCTCGAGTTTGGATTTTTCCCCGGGTTTTTGTCAAGGCATCGATAAATCGATGGGTTCTCCTGTGCAGCAGGTATCAATGGTAAAGTTTAAATGTGAGCACGGGGACTGCATGATGAATGGTAAGGACAGGGAGGGGGGAGGCCTGAAAAGGTCATTAGTGGCCATGAGGATTTCGTCATTGTGGCAAATTGTTTGATGCAAATTTCAGGCCGGTGGGTTCTCGGCTACGGGCTCTCTCCGTTAGCATGGAGAACCCGTTCCAATCTCTCTGTACAAATATATATAAACCTCGCGTGTACCCGTCTATACGTTTAATGTTTGTATTTTAGCATAGCCGCGCTCCTAATGAACGGATGGAGGGTTGTTCTCAAACTGGCAGCAGCCCTCGCGAATCTGCCGCCACTTCTCTACGTGCCTCGTCGTTAATTTCCCGTTAACGTAATTAGTTCTCCGAGCAGCGTTGACGTACGAATCGTTCACACTCGCGGCTTCGAATGTCTGGAACGAGGTTCTTCGACCCTCCGGATTATTCCGGCAATCCTCGAAACATCGGAAGCACGCGTCAGCCGGTTGAGTATCAAGAGCTTTCAGCATTCTTCAGCCTAACCATTCTCTTCGCGCGTCATTCATTCTAAATGACTCTCGAATCAATTTCGACATACGGTTAATCAATTTCTTCAGCTACACCCCATCTCTCTCTCTCTCCCCCTCTCTGTCAACTTATTTTTTGTCCTCAATTGTCTGATGCAAAATTAAGGTGTTTCTGTGTTCGAAAATACAAGAGTGAATACGAAATGAGGCCGAATTTGTCAACAGGGGACGAAGATGTAAGGAGGCGGCTGTGCAAGTGGAGTCTTGTTTCAACGTAAATAATGTCTCGCTCTCAATGATATGCGAGAAAATCAAGAGTTCCGGCCCAGGGAAGTTCCCAATTTCGAGAAATCCTTATACACGTGATACGTGGTTTGGTGGAATTGGATCGGTGGGCGGAAAGCTGCTTTAACTACGCGGTTGTTACGCTGCCACTTCAGAGGAATTCTAAGACTCTATACGTATACATACACCCCTTTGCGAAATCGTTAAAGAAAAGGGCCGGGCGAGCGCGAGGCTTATTTGGAGGAAGAGGAAGAACTTCGGATTCCTCTTCCTCTATCCTATTCCCTGAGTATTTGAAGCACGCGAGAATGTAACAACCATTTCGTATAACTAACGAGTACGGAGAACTCACAAGATGATGGTTGTCAGATCAGAGCCGGAGCGAATATCAATGAGGAAATTTAATGATAGCATCCAAGATTATAAAACTCCCTTATATATACAGTTGAGTTTGTCATGAAAAAGAAAAGATATCGTTATTTGACATTTTCGTGGATCCACGAGACCCAGTGTGACTCGCCAAATTTCTTGAAATTTTTTTTTTCGATTTTAAAAGCCTAGTCGATCGGAAATTTTTCGTAGATAATGAAAATGATAATTATTCGGAGCGAAATCTAAGAATTCATATTGCAAAGCTAAAAAAAGTGATGGAAAAAAAAACCTAATGGATTTTGTATGGAAACTATATAGAAGATCAATACACAAAGAAAGAATGAATTAAAAATAGTTTCAAAGAAATTGGAAGTGAATTTGACCAGAGTGAATTCCGCAGTGGAGAATCTGACAATAAAAATCGATCCCGCAGACTTAACGGCGAAGCGAGTGAGTGAACATGGAGGTAAAACCCAGACCGGATAGATAATATCCACGGTTATAGCGCCAAGTCAGATGTATAGAGGATATAGAGACGGAATCGAGCTCGTAGACTTTGGAAGCTTGTAACCCGGAGAAGCGGCATATGCAGACGCATAACCGCTACGAGACAACCATAAAGAGATATCGAGCGTGGCCTACCTGAAATACAACTCGCCGTTGCTGCGCTCTGCCCGGAATACTTTTCTGACTTTTTTTTTACCTAAAATACTCCATTTCACGCAGATTACTTTTTTTCCAGTCCGAAAGAATTTTCTAACCACCCAAGACATTTTCTGATAAGGTGCATGGCCTGTTACTCTTATCACGGGTGTGCTCTCCTGGCAGGATTTGTGGCTTACCGAAGTGTACACCTGCAGGTGTAGAATTTCAAAATTCTAGGAGTACTTTTCCTTTTATTACGAACACCCGCTTCCGGGATGATTTCGTCATTTTGATGAGAGGAACAAGAAGAGAAATCCGGAGTTTTGCCTCTCGACTTTGATGAATATTAATGGGTGCACTATATATGGAGCGTGTAGACAAGCGAGTATTTGCTCGCATCCATACATAAACACCGTTGGAAGAGCTGCGGCTCAGTTTGCCCTGTAAGACGACTTTTGATGAGTACAAACGATCCGGTTTTAGAAGTATTAGTACCTGCAATGCGCGAAGCACGAATCACCTCCTTTCCGCGTACACGAGCGTTAATGCAATAGATGCCACGAGAAATGAAGAGACGGAGCTAAAGGATCCCGTAATGAATGGACGATGATTAATTTACCATGTGAGCCCTTTACAATAAGGAGCGTTGTAAAACGGAAATCACGAATTTTCGATGCAATTCAATTGGAAAAGACACGAGAGAATAATTAACAGTAACGATCGAAAGAATATTAAAATACGGTATCGAGTGCTGCATCGTCGAGATTCAACTATTTTTTTACTCTTTCGTCAATTTATTCCGCCATTTATTGGTTCTTCTGTTTTTGAAGGGTACACGTCTCTTGACTCTTATTTTTCTTACAAGATGGACAAACGCCTCTCATATTACGAGGACGAATCTCGCAGCCTTGGATTTTGCATCAAACGAGCTTCGTCGAGATGTTCGATTTTCTATTTGCATTTCAGAAGACTTTTCGGTCCTTATTCTCTTGTTCGTTCTCCATTTGACTCGACTCACTTTTTTTTCTTATTCTTCTTCTGTTTTGAGTCCTTCTCCGGCTCCATCGCTAGCTCTTAGTCCTCTTCTCCTTTTTTCGATCTTATTGCCGAGCTTCGCATCGTCAGATACCGGAAGCAATAAAGTCCGAGTGAACTAAATGAAATTCTTATCTAGATCGAGCCTCGGCAGTCCTCCAGCGACGAATATCCTTCTCTCTTTCTCCGCACTGGTATACAAGAGAGAAAGGGGATTTGAAAGGGGAGAAAAGGGGTTAGCGGGAGATCGGCTCGGTGCGCAAGAAAGAGAGAGGGACCGAGCGAATGACCCGTCTCGCTCAACAGCCGAACCTTTCGAATCTATCGAGCGGATTCGAGCTTCTCGCTCCATCTCGTTGAACGTCATCCCCGCAGCGAATCCCCGCTCGTCCGAGTGAATTCCATCTCTCGCGAGCTTCGAATCCACATGACATGCAAGCGGCACTCGAGTTTTCCCTGCGAATGAAAAAAAAAACCGAGGGAATTAATCGATCCTTCATCCCTTCGCTCCTCCATACTTATCTCTGTTTTCCCTTTTCCAACGCTTCCACTGTTATCCTCATTTATTCTCTGTGTACTTTGCTTTATCGCACCTCGGATAAGCTCTCCGGGATGTTTGCGACAGAGCTCGTATTACCATTGTCCCGTCAAAAGAACCGTAAGATCTTCCTGAACGTACCATTTTTTATCTCAGCTAATAACTTTTCTTTCGACGTTTTTTCAGCGTAAAAGTTACAAGCTGAATAAGAGGAGAATTATTAAGTAGATAAAGGTGTATACACGTCACACATTTTTTAACATAACACACTTTAATTTTACGTATAACCAAAAAATTCGCGATGAAAATACAAAATAAATGGGGATTTATTGTCACGTTTTTTTAATTAAAAAATGAGTTTTTGGTTTTTTTTTCGTTGAATATTTCATGCTTAATAATTTTTAAACCAAGGTTTTACAAATGCTAGCAATTTATGTCACTTTTCGAGAAAGTGATTGTGATTACTCGTAAACTAGGATTATGCTGTTGTAAAACGACTCGATGAGCTGTTTGAATGGGAGTAAAAATTGCGAGAATATTCGAAAGAGATATAGCCCGTCGCGAATCCACACACGTCTAAATAATTCCGTCGATAAATCTCTTTCGACGAGACCCCGTTTGGAGAATTTCCACAAATTTGTTTTGATCCTGTAACAATGGACATTCGTTTCTTTTTTTACTTATCGTTCAGTGGTAGTGCGCGCGTGGGCGTTGGTGATTTATGCATCACCCTCGAAGAAGAGTAATGACTTGAAGACAGTGAAAGGATCTAGAATGGAGCACTGAGGAAAGAAAATTCCGCCCTAAAAAATGGATACCAATCGGTAGGAGAATGTCCCGAAGGAATAATGAGAAGTTTCTCCATTCAGTGGAAACAGCGCTATACTGGTCAGACTGACAAGGAATCCATGGAAAATAGCTCCGCGGTGAAATATACTTTGATCGATGTGTCAGAAGCAACAACAGCAATTTCGTCATCGTTGCATCGTTGAATAATAAATATTCGCGGGAATCGCGAACGCCGAATAAACAGAGGGAAAGTAGAAATACATATAGCGAGATAAATGTATAACGAAAAAGTGTGAAAGTTGGCCTGGGAAAAGCTCTCTTGCACGAGGCGAGACACACTTGATCGAGAAAGCTCGAGTCTGGATGGGTCTTGGAGACAGCTTACAGCGAGTATCGTCCATGCTTTCATGATGGATAGTTTCTCGGATCATAAGAAAATTTCCAAAGTGACTGACTTTTAATGGAAAACGGAGCGGAGAAAGTGCACACATGCCAGTATGTATTTCTAGGAGATAGTCTCTCTGTTCTCTGTGTACATAAACGCTCATATACATTTATATCGATATGTACACAAGAGGAGAGAGCACACGTACAATCAACAGAGAGCGACAGAATATGTGTGGAGAAAACGAGGATCGAGGAAGGGAGGAGTTTTCCTACTTCCGTATTCCAGCCACGTTCTGCGTCGAGGGAAGCATCTGGGTGGTTCGTGAAGAAAGAACCAACGAATAAACCAGGGAAACAAAAAAAATTGGGAGGGTAAGGAGGGAGGAAAAAAATGAGGATTTCAAGCGCGAGTTTCTCCTAGAAGCGATAAGATGCGACCGATGTCACGCTTCTTTTGACTGCTCTCCCATCCCGGCCTCGAGATCACGAAAAGATCAAGGCTTCGATATGACGAATGGCCGCGATAGCTGCTGCCTCTCCTTCTACACATTTTATGTACGTACCTTTCTTTTCCCCGCTTTATTGCCTATCATTTTCTTCCAAGCAATATAAACTCTTTGTCGCATTTATAACCTTGAGAAAATTTATCTTTATTATTGATTTCAAAACAAAACAGTATTAAATTCGGTTTTCGTTCTTATATATTTTATAAATTATCATAATGCCTTTTTTATACATTTTTTACTCCTATAGATGTAACAATAAAGTAATATATATTTCTCTTTTACGTGTTTGACATTGCATAAAGACTCATTTTTTAAATTTCACTTTTTGCTCTGTCATATACTCTGCGGTTGATGAAAAAAAAGGCTAAGGTCTCCGGAGATCCAAGTATCAAAATTTTACATTTTTTGTCAAAAAGCCACTCACAATTTGCTCCGAAAAAATTATTTTACGGCACATAATGAAACATTCTCTCTGTTTTCTCTCTGAGTTGGGGTTGACCTGATAATTATCAACGTGGACAAAAACTGTCATACGTTTTCCCTTCTCTTCATGGTTTTATTTTAAACTATTTTTTCACGACCCCTTTTTTCTTTGTCGTCAGATGTGCGCATCCTCCCCAACATCCCTTTTGACGTTGTTTCTCGTTCCTCCGCATACCGAGAATTCGCAATACTATAAAACACGAGCCATATTTTCCCGTTGAGATAAAAGCGCCGGGATTTAAAGTTGTGCTTTGGCTCACTCACTCTCTCTCTCTCTCCCGTTCTCTGTAATATACACATTCTGTACGAAACATGCTCCCGCTGAAACTTGTACGCGATATCGGAGACATTCGCCCCGTTCCGGCGGGCCGACTTTATTTTCCTCGTTTTACGAAGACGCGCGACAACACGCAACACAACAACTCCACTGAAATAGACAAAAAACTTTACGCGTCTCCCGTCTGTACATTAGAGAATATTTCAATAAGTATTGTAAAATATTATTTCGTTTTGTTCAGTTTATACACTTTTGGATTCCATTGACGCGTGGAACGTCAGTATACAGTATCCTATATTACAAAAGACAAGAGGTCTCTAATCGATTCATTGGAACAGAGCGCATTAACTTGGCTAATCTCTACTCATAAAAAAAAATTTTATTGTGCGCTGTTTGGGATCGTAAACATTTGAAAAGGAAAGAGGAAAATTCGTCGAGCGTAACGAGGAAATAAAATTTTCGAGAATACCTCGACTATTGTTTATCCATGGTGATTATTCATCGAGGTCGAGGGAAAAACCGACCACGGTCGTGATTGTTTGGATTTTCGACTGAATTTGCAATCAGTAGCCCGGTAGAAAGTGTCGGGGTAAGACGTGTCGGGTCTTGCGAGGTAGTTCGTTACCGAAAAACGTTTCGTTGCAATTCGACAAGTTCAATTGAGTGCCAGATCCAGTGTTATTTTCAATCATATGAAAAGTGAATACAGTTTAGTGTTTCAAATTTATAATATCGTTTCGAAATCCTTCAAAAAAAATGTTGGTGTGGATGAAAGTGTTGTTGAATTGATGCAAATAATCTCGATCCCGCTATTTTATTCTACATATAATATTTAATTTTATATTACATTAAACGTATGCAGCCTTTTAAATTCAAACGAACAGTTTTTTAATAGCGGTTTTGCTTCGAATAATTAGAGTTTTCATCATAAATTATTAGTCCTATATATTTTCATTCACCCATATATATTCTACGGTCCGTTTTTTAACTTTATAAAAAAAATACAAAAAAAAATAGTGAGTTTTATATGGTGCGGTGGTGAAGTGAAGTGCGAAGCCCACGGAACATATTGAGCAGAAAATTAGGGAGATTCACATCGTCTCTATGAATCATCCTTAATAAAGCTGATTTCGTCAAGAGAAAGGTAAGACACAGCAAATTAAAATTTTCATGGGTCTACGAGATTCAGTGTGACTCGCTAAATTTCTTAAAAAAATTTTTTCGATTTTAAGAGCCTGTTCGATCGTAAATTTCCCGTAGATAACGACAATCATAATTATTCGGGAGGCAATATAAAAATTCATATTTGAAAATTCTAAAAACTGATCGAAAAGTCAGTTTATTCGATTTTTCAATATGAATTCTTGGATTCCGCCCCGAATAATTAACATTAACCGAAATAGAGCGTATTATGCAAGGTTATACATGAAATATGCGTCTAGAAGAATAGCAAAATATCAATAGAAATATGTCGAAAAGGAAAAAATAACCGCGCAACGGCCGCGATGCTGCTCGTATTACAAAATGTAAACGGGGGCAGAGACACAACGAATTCGGTGAGTGTGACACACGGATCGAGGTCTCACGATTCAAAGCTCCGACACACGTAACAGTGACGTATTGGACCATCGGAAAGCAGCTGGGCGTTCGCGCTGTCTCCGGAGACGTCGAGACTCGGATAATCGTATATTGGTCATTGGAGGATTCCTCGAGCTCGTACGCAGGGGGAGGGGATGTGTCTTCCCCCTCGACACCAGGGATTCTACAAGAACGAGTCTCCTCTCGCCATCTATCGATCAAGCTCTCTCTTCCTTGACTAATCGTAGTTAACCTTTATTCACTTCACTTTTCTCTAATGACTAATCGCACTAGCTCTCACGCATTATATGAATTTCAACAACACTATTCGAATTCGTTATAAACTTAGTTCGACGACGATATCTTTTCGTGTTCTCGACGATGTCAACTTTATAATGGGTAATTCCTGAAAATTTCTGCAAAACGAAATTAATGATTCAAACATCAAGGTCATTATTTCCAAAGCAAAGCACACGTTGAATTTTTTTTATGAGTAGAGATTAGCAAAAAGTTAATGAGCACCATTTCCATGAATTTATTAGAGGCTTCATGTCTTTTTTAATATACGATTTAATATACGAGTTTCTTTTTTTTTTCAATTTTTCCCATGTTCAAAATGATTTGCGAATTTAAGGATGTTGAGTTCGTATTATCTCGTTCAAAAGTTTCGTAGCTCTTATTATTTTACAAGATTTAATAAGATTTTAGATATATACACTTAAAATAATTTATAACAATGTTGATATCAATTGAAGACTCTCTCATTTTTAAACATATATTTATTCATTCTGAATCAAATATTTTTATTTATATAAATTATTGAATTGATGTTGTATGTAAAAATCTGGGCAAAATTTTAAGAAAATTTCTTCATCTGGAAGTCATCGTGTATATTAATTTTTGAAAAGTGCAACTAGGAGTATTTCACGCGAGAGTACAGAAAAATACGATATTTACCACTAAAACACCTCAACTTTCGAACGGTAAAAAACGTTTAAAAATTTAAAATACACACGTGCACATGACGTGAAAGAAAATTAATACGAATTTTTAACGAAACAATCTTTATACCAACGCTCATATATTACGCCCCAATTACCTTACTGAATAAAAAATAGTTTTTATTCAATGATTTATGCCTTTTATTCGAGACAATATGCGATTTTCCTGAATTCTCGATTTCTCTCGTTGTAACAGAGCGAAGAAAAAAAAAATCGGCGAGTTTGATGATAAGGAAAGTCGGGGCGAGTGGAAGGCACTAATCTCGGCGAGCATAGGCGCATGATAAATCTTGCCCTTTTCAAGCACATCGAGCTTCAGGTTGAAAGAAAGGAACGAGGGAGATGAGACTGAGAAAAAGAGAAGAACGATGAGCGACGGGGGAGAGAAGGGGGCGCGGACTTTCTTTCATTTCTTCGGTCTTCTCTTTTTACTCTCATTCTCTCCCTCGTAATTCTTGCGGACGGCCGTGAGAGCTGAAGATTTCTTGTAGAGCGCTTAACTCCGGGATACAAGAGAAAGCCGGGCCGGGGGATGTTCACCCCTCAACCCTGTGCAGAATAGTTTCACGGATAGATAGATTTACGTTGCGGCTGCAACTCCCAGATGTGAGCGAGTCTCGCTTGAGCACGGCGCGGAGAAAAAGACGCATCTTTTGGAGAGCTGCAAAAAAATGTGAGAAAGGCAAACATAAAAAACAAAGCGGTCCGCGCAACGCCGAGAATTTTCTGAAAGGATTTTTCTTCCCGCTTCTCGTCCCGTGTTTAACTTCTTTACGCAGCAGTTCTCTACTTTCTTCTGAAACACGCGTCTGAGAAAAATAAAAGCATCAGCATAGGGTTAACAAAGCAAGTAATTATTTTTCTTTCTCTGGTTCAAGTTCAATCTTCTTTGACGTTGAATTTATCTTAATTTTTATTCAGTCTCCTCTCTCTCTCTCTCTGCTTCCCTCAAATATGCACTCCATTACTGGAGTATATAGCGCTTGAACAAGAGGGCTTGGGCTAGAAGTCTCTTCTTTTGTTAGAAAGGACCCAGGGCATATAAAGCAATGTCACTGCAATAGCGAAGGGAGTACGGGCCAGCATTAAATTTTATGCAAGAATTTATAACCCACGACTCGAGCTTTCGTTACATACAGTCCTTTCCATCGTTTATATTTATGCTCTGACTTCGTCATGAGAAGAAAAAATGAAAAAAAACTTCACGGAACACCTTTCCTAGAAACGTTTCTATTTAATTAAATAAACATACTCGCAACGCACAAAAATCGTGGAATTTATTCCTATTTTTTTCGCGTCTCTCAAATAATGAATGGAACTCTGCCGTGTAGTGATTTTAAGTTCGCTTTCTTACTCGGTCTATTTCTTCATTTTCTCCACTCTCCTTCTTTTCCGACGACGAGGTGAATGCGGAAAAATTTAACGTCGCTTGTCATCGGAGCTTTGTCGACGATAACCAGAACTCGGATGGATTAAGACGTCTCTCGATTGTGACCTTACCCAGATCATCCTGCTGTCCTCATGATTTATCGTTTGGTCACACTCTATACCGTCGGCGAATCTCTTCGGGAAAAAAAGCGACGACAAATTAACGCTTCGAGTTGACAAGAGAAAAAGTTTGTCATTCGCTAAATTGACTTTCAAATGATAAATATTACTTGTATTAAATTTATCTAACATAAGATAAATTATAGAATACAAATAATAATTTGTTATTATGTTCATATATTAAAAAAAAATTAAACTAATAGAATTATTTCATAAAATTTGGAATAAAATACATGTATAGAAAAATATTTTAGTAAAATTTGCGTGCACATCGATATTTTCATTTCCTCGATAACAAATGAAATATATATAATTGATGGGCGATCAATGTTCGGACATCACGACCATCGGTTCTTTTCATCAGTTATCCGTGTACCGAGAAATGATCTCGAAACGCATCAAGCGTATTATCCTCTCGTGACACCGGCAAGAGGGCTGGATCCTGTGATAAATGAATGCAGTTGGTCTTATTTCTCGAATCCCTATATACGCGAGAGAGAATCTCATTTGATGTGATCCGGTGTGTTAGGAGACTGCTTTATCACTCTTAAGCATCAAGGAAAGGCTAAAAGCTATTGTCCTTCTCGAAAAAAAATATGGAGCGAGGAACAAGAGAAAGAGAGAGAGAGAGAGAAAAAAAATCCGCACTTTCGCTCTCTTTGTCTCTACCTCTTTCTCTCTCCTCTTCCTTCCCCTTCGATTATTTTTTTCCCTTCGAATTGAATGGAGCTCCAAATCCAAGGGTCCGCAAAACGATGATGAAGCGGCTCGGTAAGCGCGATTATGCTCGCACGAGCCCGGATCAGGGCCTTTCGCACTTAACCCAAAAAATCTTCACGACCAAATTCCCCCACCGTGTCACGACGGTTTTTGCGTCACGTGACGAGCCAAGCAAAGAGCCAAGTTTTTCCAGAAAAAAGTTTTTCGTCACGATCAACTACGATGCGCACGAAAAAAAAAACATAACGAGACGCGAAGAAACATAAAATGAGTAAAACTGTAATTAAACGTTTCCGAGCGCATGAAAATGTTGGAGTGTCAGATGCGCGACGCACAAACAGTTAGTCGTCATCAAGTTTGTTAATAAAAAAAAAAATTTTTTAAATAAAAAGAAGGGGAAAAGGGAAAAGTGTGAAAAAAAGAAGCGAGGCGAGGCTTTCTCGAGTCGTTAAAATCGCATACGTCGCCTCGAACGAAAAAGACGCGTTAACGCGCCCTGACGCGGAGCGAAATGATGCTGTCTCTCGGATTTTTTCACGCGGCTGTATCTCGTTAACGGGCGTGTGAGAACCGGAGCAAGTACAAGGGAGGTTTGGCTCGGATGTTGCTTCGGCCACTGCGGGCTCTCCTATACATATACATGGACGATAATTTAAATCATCATTCCCCTATGCACAAAGGGTGCTTCTCACGTGTGCCCGGACCATATACACCCTATGAATATTTATGTCGCAGCGTTGCCTCTCTTTCCGTTGCCTCCCACTCGCCTTCCTCGTATTTTCCTCCTCCCGTAGCTCGCTTTTTCTCCCCGTTCTGAATTTCGCTGCAGGACCGACGCTCTGTTACACACATATACCCAAGATTTTCCGAGATTTCAGGTTTCACGACACGTACCGAAATATATTCTCGACTCTTTTTTTCCTCCCGTCCCACCCCTTCCCCGCCCACTTCGCCCTTTATACACCAACACTTTTTCTCCTTCGCTGCAACGCCGGAGGACGCAAACTTTATTCTTCCTTGCGGATCTTTATCGAAAAAAGCCAATTACCGCTATTAACTCGACGAGATGTTACGTGACCGCAAAAAAATTCATCCTTAAGATATTAACTCAGCGAGCGCGATGGGACACGCAGATTCACGCGTGCATGTTTTATTTCAATGATTACTTTCTCAGCTTGTTTATTTATTCCATATAATTTTTTTGCACACGCTTCTATTTTTATTTTGTTGTTGTTATTTCTAATAACTGTTTAATTATAAAGAGAATATCCACTTACAGTTTATACATCGATATATCGAAGATTTAAAACAAAATTAGTTTTAAAAAATTAATAAATTTGTTGTGAGAAAGTTATTGTGAATTAATTTTTAAGACATCGGTTTATTTTTACTTCAAAACTTTTAATATTTCAAGACTTATTGTAAAAACAGTAAAAATGAACTTTTTCGTTCATCGGCTTTTCTTTTTACTTAAAAATTGGCAAAAAATTCGTTGTGTGGCAAGTGCTAGTGAATATTTTATTTATCGGCTTTTTAATATTTCAAGGCCTGTACATTTTGACAATTTGAAAAGTTCAAATCAATTTTTTTGTTTATCGGCTTCGTGTTAGTTCAAAATGTGTATAAAAAATGAAAAATTGGTTTCTCATTTATTCGCTTCCTGTTATTTGAAAATGTAAAAAATTGTAAAAATAAAAAATTCATTCTAAGGAAATTTGAGGGACTTTATAAATCAGTCAGTCAGCGAGACACATAATTAAATAGGCATCGCCTGGTTACAGGCCTAGGGGCGTTTCGAACACGTATTCGAGGGAAAACAAACTCGTACCGCAAATCGAACTGTCCAGAATCGTCGACATCTGAACCAGAGTATACGCGGAAATAAGCGGAAAACAGAGAGAGAGTGAGAGCGCAGGGAAAACAATTGAAACGCCAAGCATATTCTATTTCAGTAACCAAGTTCGTAAACCGAATATCACCGAATTCGGAGCGAGCTCGATTAAACATGGCAGATTTTTCACCACCAAAATAAATGGAAATGGAATATTTAAAAAAAAACTTTCGTTTCATTTTATTCTATTCATCCGGTTTAAAGTTATATGTAAAACAAAAATAAAAAACGAAAGAAAGTACAGTCAATTATTGTTGCAGAATAAAATTATATTGGATTTTTTTTTCAATTTTTTCGTATAATTGAAAAAATAATGATTTGTTATATTTATTGCAATTTTCAAATATATTACAATTAGAGTAAACCCTTTGTTTTATCACTCGAATTTTAATTGAATACGCGCTTAATTATTGAGATAATAGAAATGAAAGAATAGTATGGAATAAAATGATTGGATCATTTTATAAATGCAATTTATGGGTATATCGGTGAATATTCAAATTTCATTATATTCTTTGTTTTGTTATTTCTTCCTCAATTGAAGCTCAATTATAATTAATGAAAATCCTTATCGTTGTCATCATATAGTGTATATTCATATTACATAGTTTTTATCAAATATTATTGAAAATTGAGTTTTACAATTTTTAAAAAGCCTCCTAATCATTGATCGATTAGCTAGAGGAAATCTGGAAGTAGTTTAATTTCTTGACATATCCTATATTAAAAAAGACATGAGGCCTCTATAATCGATTCATCGGAATAGAGCGCATTACGCAGAACGCATTAAATTTTAGCTAATCTCCACTCATGAGAGAACAATTCAACGTGCGCTGCTTTGATGTTTGAATCATTCGTTTCATCTTGCAAAAATTTTCAAGAATTACCTAATAATATGAAATCGATATCGTCGAGGACACGAAAAGATATCGCCACTTGAAATTTTGAGATTTTCCTATTTTCGATTCACAAAAAATCAGGCTAGAGGTCCTTGAATACGCTAAATTTTCTCAACTCATGTGAGAAGAATTTGCAACACAATTTTCTATTATTTATACCAAGTATCTGGATAAATATACCTGAATAGTTCGGGGATCGTAAACATGAAAAAAAGAGAGAAAATTCATCGAGCGTAACGAGGAAAAAAAATTTTCAAATTTTCGTTAATGGCTCGGTCATTATTGTTTCCATGGTGATCGGTCGAGGTCGAGGGAAAAACCGATTAAGGTCTTAATTGTTAAGTTTTATGACGAAATTTGGAATCAGTAGCCCGGTAGACAGTGCCGGGGTAAGACGTGTCGGGTCTCGCCATGTAATTCGTTACCGAAAAACAATTCGTAGCAATTCAACAAGTTCAATTGAGTGTCAGTTCCAGTTATTTTCATACGAAAAGTGAATAATGTTTAGTGTGTTTAATTTATATTATCGTTTCAAGATATTTTTTTTTTAATTCGGTGCGCATGTATCCTATATATTTAAAAAAAAGAGACGAAACCTCTAATCAATTAATCGGAACAGAGTACATTATGCAAAGGCGTATGAATTGTCCGCCTAGAAGAACAGCAAAATATCAACTCAAACATGTAAAAAAACCGCTACGCGGCCGCATCGTCGCTCGTAAAGGTAAATATAAAATTAATAAATAAATATAAATAAATAAATATAAAATTATAAAATAAATATAAAATTAAAACATTTAGCAAAAAGTTATGATTACGGACAATCGATAAAATAATACTCTGTGTTTTTTGCACTTGGAAACGTGCATTGAAATTAGGTCGATATATTGGGTCCTTTTCTACCTTATCCTAAGTCTGATTCGATAGACTGTCGGCAAGCTCGATTCCTTTTCAATGCAAAACTGTTCAAAAAGAAATTTCCAAGTTCGATTGTCAACATACCAATTGCACTGCATATTTAGTCAGAATTCAGATGTTATCTTTGTGTGATAAAAAAAATCTCGCACGTTACAGAATAAAATCAAAACGTCCCTTGGATAAAGCTTCAGCCAAAATTGAAGAAAAAACGAATTACAGAAGAACTGTATATTGCATTTTTGCTGAAACTTTATTTAATATCACATTTTGAGATAATTGGATAGCTGGAGATAATTATATTTACAAAGATGGTTCATTGAACTGCACAGAAAATTAATCGAATTATATGGAAAATTGAGAGATATTGTAGCAGCTTTATAGAGTAATTCGAAAATTGGATAAACCGTAGATTGTTTGTTTTCTCCACTAATTGACTTTGAGTTCGAATATTTGAGATCACTTTCGCAAAGCATTTATCTCTGATTAAAACATTTTGTGATGGTTCATTGAATCGTAAAACAGAAAAGAAAACAGATAAAATAGGAAGGAAAATTGAGAGATTATTGAGAAAATTGGCAGCTTTATAGAGAGCAATACGAAATTTGTGCAAACCGTGGAGTTTGTTTTCTCCGCGAATTGACTTTGAATTCGAGAGTAATCTGAACAAATTATGACTTTAACGAAGCTTCCTCTGGTTTCCCTCTGGACGGGAGCAGGCTCTCGCTTTCTCTCTGACGCAATTATCGAATTCGCCATAGAGGTGTCCCCCTCGTCTAGCCGCAAACGAGAGGTTTTCGTAATCATTATCATCTCCCTGTACATTACCTTCATGCATAATTCCTTGAAAGTGCAAATTAACTACGAACTACTCGATGCCAGAGTTATCGTCACTGCGTCAATTCGAAATTACTATGATTTTTAACTCCCTCAATTGAATTCTGTATGAAAAAGGGTGTAAAGAATATCTTTATCTTAAATTTTTTTCAACGGTGATAGATATTTGATGAATCAAAAAGGTTTTTCTTGCGGGTTATTTATTATTCTTAGGTTGCAATGGTTCTTTTTTTCGAAGAGAGCGCCCTTTCTCGGTGCTTTTTTATCGACTGCATAGCGATCTTCCGGCAAGCTGATACGAAATGCAGCACTCAGGAAAGCTCGTTTACCGAAACGGTTATGTCTCGAAAGCCCCCTAACCTTTTTCTTCCTCTTCGCGTTCTTTCCCACTGCTAAAATGGCTACCAAGATTACACCGGACTCTGTATCCCTGCACTATACTCTCCCATAGAAAATCTATTCAAGCGTATACCATATTTTTCGTACCGATTTTCTCCGGTGCGACGATTTAATTTTCGACCGCTCTCAATTGATTCACCAGCGAGTTTCGAAATAAAAAATATCTAATTTTTTGTATAGATTTAAAATGTTTGACAAGCCCGTTCCGAAAAGAAAACTTTTCGTCTGAAAATAGCTTTTGTTTTGTATACTATAAAATGTCTGCATATATAATAAAGTATGAATCTCTCGCGGCGATTTTGCTAAATATTTTGACATTTTCGCGCGGTGTGGAAACAAAAGGTTCGATTTGTGCATCATATTTTCCGATGGCTCAGAGCCGGTCGTCGTGATGCTTAGCTCGTCTCGAGAGCCGGGGAATCCAAATCTTGGAAACAAGCCTCGGGACCTGGATCCTTTCCGCTCGTCTCCCCCATGCATTCGAAACGAGAGAAGAAGCTCTCGAGACTCGACATCGGGCACGGACACGAGCTCGTACCTGCGTGTATATAGTATACGATGGCCGAAACGTACCCCGTACATGTATACAAAATTGCAGTCTACTTTGCAGCGGATAAATGGGTCTCATATTCGATGCAAAGCGCACTCTGGAAGACCCTATTTCTCAACCGGAAGCTCGAGGCTATCAGAAAATACTGTACACACTCCGCTGTGTATAAGTGAGAAAGAGATGGAAGGAGTGCAGGGATGGAATAGTCAACGAAACAGAGAAAATAGAGGAGGAAAAGTGCGGAGAATAGTTGGGGAGCAGACCGATGGAAGAGAGCGACGATAGGAAAACAGGCGTGTATATATAGACATCGGATTTGGTACTTGACAAGAAAAAGTGTTATTGGAAAATATACGACGGTGGGAATATGAGTCTAAGTCCGAGGATCACTCGATCTATCTTTCCATGTCAACGAGAGATTAAAATAATAAATAAACTGAAAGTTCTTGCGCACATGTCATCTTGACTATTTATCTCTTTTCTCAAACCATTTATTTATCTTTACACATTATATAAATAAGTTGCACATAATATTTTTTAAAAAATTTCCAACTCACAAAATATACTTTTAACATTTTTCGTTAAAGTTTTTATTATTACTCATCAATTTTGTACAAAATATTTACGAGATAGCTTATGAGTATATATTTTATTGAATCTTTTTATTATAATTATGTTAATTATATCTTTTCATTTACACGTACGTGTAAACTATATGTAAAATCATCATTTGAAATGTATTTAGACAAAATTTCTTCAAAATTTTCTCTAGCAATATATGTTAAAGCGCGTATACAAAATTTAAAGATAATAGTAATCGAGATACATTAATTTTTCAAAATTGCATCTTTTAATATAGAGGCTGTTTTACGTAGAAACGCGATTATCATAATTTTATATCTCGATTTCTTTGTGGTAAAACTCAGTAACATTTTACGCAAATTTTAAAACAACATTAAAGAAGATCTACCCAAATCTGTAATAAAATTTCTATCCGAATGCATTTTTACGTGACTTTTTTTATACTTAAAGAACAGAAAGAGATCTGTGTGCAATTTTTGGAAAAATCTGTCATGTTGATTTTGCAGTTGTCTGGTTACAGTTGTACTACCGTAAAGAGAAATAAGGGTATGTATCAATAGACAGCAATGTACGTATTTTTTTGGTTCGTTCGAGATCCGAGAAGCGCGGTGTGTCGTGAGAGTCAGTGTGATGTATTACGGTCCAGAGGGCATCCTGACGCGAGTTTATCGCAGGCATTATTGTTACCAACCAATGGTATATCCTGTAACTCGCCAGAACAGGTACGACAGTTTTACGTCGTTGCGCACGCCCACGAACCCCATTCGAGTTCGACAAGACGCACACTGTTTTACTAGCGTGTAATGTCCGCGTCAGTGGTCTATAGTGTCACAATAAATCTTTTCAAAAAGATGGAAAAAAATGCCGATTGTTATATCTCACCGGTATTGGCATCCCACGATCCGATTAATTTTTCAGAGTGCCAAACGTACGATTGAATTTTTATTGAGACGTACAGCATCGTACTGGATAATATAAATAAGAAAAAATTCAAGATAAAAAATATGCAAACACGTGCAAAATGTTTGCGTTACACGTATATTAGTGGATTATTAAAAAACACTAATCCAAGGAGATTTTTAAGAAGTGAAAAATAATTTGTAAGGAAAAAAAAATGGCCCATGAGGGGATCGAACCCGCGACCTTCGCGTTATTAGCACGACGCTCTAACCAACTGAGCTAATGGGCCGTTGTATAGGATAATTTATAATATTGTACTAATTTTTCATAAAAACCTAAATAATTTTCTTCAATTACTTTTAAATAATTAAAAGTAATTTATTAATCAATTTAACTTTTCAAAACTTCATTTTTCTACCACTTGGAAAAATTAGATTTATTCTTTTGAACTGATAAATATTTGAAAACGACATTGATTAAATTCGTTTTGTAAAGCGTATATAAAACTAAAAACAAAAGTAAAATGAATTACAAGGATGACAAATACGGAAAAATGTTATTTACCGATGAAAGTGAATTGGAATGGTTTTTAGTGACGTATATAGAAGTTTTACTCTCGTATCACGAACGTCGACGCAATTCCATTGGTTATTTATTTGAAAGTCTGTACATCGTAAAATGCGATAGCAGCTTTAATCCTCTGTGTCGGGATTCGATTGAAGCTAATTACTCGCTGGATTACGAGATTTCAGTTGCGGCGATGAAGTAAATAAACTGAATAATGTAGTGACCCGTGACTGTATTTGCGCGCATATAAAATGCGAACAATAATGTTCAGAAACAAAAATCTGTTGAATAGAAGAAAAACAGAGAGCTTGGCTGTTGGCCAACCAGAGAGAAAATAGCCGGAGCGTTATTCACAATACTCGAAACCTATACGCAAGATTTTTTTTTCTCTACTTGCTCTAGCGAGTATCACACGTGCAAATTTCAGCTTTTTGCGTTCGTTCTCTGCCCCGTGACATTCTGGACGATTCCACGCCGATTAAACTCGCTGCTTGTTCCGTTCGAATCACGTTCTCGCCATGGTCACATGTGCGTGTCGTTCCGACTCTTTCCATTTCTCGTCGATCTCGCTGTCTCTCTCTCTCTTTTCATTTTCTTCAGGCTTTAAAAAAAAACAAAGGAAAAAAAAGAGGAAAAAAACAACGTAAAAGACTCTCAATTTCCGGGACTCAACCCGTGTTGCTCGCTGCAAAACAAAAAAAAAAGAAACAAAATCATTGTTTCAATCGTTTTGTGTATCTCTCGGAATACACTCGTCCAATCGGTTGGCTGATTTCTAAATTTGCTTCGTTCTGATTTCCAGTCTTTCGACGTGTACTCGTATACCCATTTGAAATGATATAAAATAAAAATTAATGCATTTTGATAGAATTCCGTCGTAGAAATTTGGCCTTCACTTCCGTCTTCGACGAGAAAGCTCTCGAACCGCACTCAGGATATCGATTGTTCGTAGAACTTGAATTGATGAAATTTCGTGCCAACAAAAGTTTTGTTATCGATAGCATATGTCCGACATCCTAAATTGACGACCGCAACGTCTTGGCTCGTCAAAGTTGGGGTCAAGTTTAACTAGGTTGTGAAACTCGGTTAAAAAAATTGCTGTTACCATTTCTATCAACAGATATTTCTATATATACCAGATTTGTGCGAAGTAAAATTAAGAACACATTCCTTAAATATATGTCCAAGTCTGAAAATGTGCCTACGAAAATCTAACACAATTCGATCGAAAATAAAATTAACTTTTCAATAAACAAAATTTACATAGCTCACTGAACAATAAATTCGAAAAGTACAAAATTACATTGTGATTTTGTTTCCTGTATGGAGCATGAATTTTGAATCAGACGATTTTAACATATCCAGACATTCTTAAATTATATTAGAGAGATAACGAGTAATATTTATCCAGTTGATCGATAGTCCATTGTGGTTAATCTCGTTTGTACTCTAATTTTTAATAAAAACAAAATGATTGAAAAAGTTATTATAAAAGTAAATTTCACTGAATAAAATCATCATTTCCCTTAATTTACGAATTTTTATAATAAATATTTTCAAATAGAGAATCTTTTTAAACCGCAATTATTTTTGTACAATAATATAATTTATTATTACGACGAAAATTGTTCATTGATTTAGGTAGGAAATAAACATTTCACCAATTTTGCGGAACGATATACATATAATCGAGCGAATATCCAGAAATAGTCGACAATCATCAACGGTGTTGTAGGTTTTCGTGGACTCTTGAGAAAACTTGCGGTTCGAGAGAATGGTCGCGCGGAGGCGATCGCAGGTTTCAGAAATCCCGCAATATTCCCAAGAGCGGTTCGTTATTCGTCGTTAACTTCGGATACTCGGAACGAAATATGTGGGGCGCGCGTTCGATCGTTAGTTTCTTTCACGAGGTAACTTCACACTTTTTTTCACTTCACACTTCGGTTTGTTCGAAAACAATTCCAAACAGTGCCTTTTGGAAAATAAAGGAAACAAACAGGAATGAGCCTGGTGAAGAAAATCGTTGAAAAACGTTTAAAGCAGAGATGACCTTGTTCCACGAGTACAAATTTTTCACTCGTTAATTTTCTGACGTTTCCAGTATCTGACAAGAAAATTAAAAGTGAATGCAAATTTTTGAAACGAAAAAGAGTAAATTAATTCTCTGTGATTATTATGAGAGCGGCAAGATATAATATGCGTTAAATCCATCGAAGCTCTATTCCGCGCGCGCTTCTATGTAGCTTGTGATTAATCAAGCAAAAACTGTCAACTGCCATCTACCCGGTGTGTATGCGTTATCCGAGCGAGAAACTATCGACCGCTAACAATGACGTTTCCATTCCGGTTGCTCAGTGCAGCCAAGGATAAACGCATTGAAATGTTAATGCTTCGATAAGCTATTATTTTGCGTTAAACAAATACACCCAATTAAAATTGTTTATTTTTCAATACAATTATTGTAAAACATGTAAGATTATCTCGATGAATGCTTTTCACAGTATATTGTTCGATCCATATAATGAAAACAACACGAAGCCTATTAATTCGTATTCAGGCTTTTACAATAATCCATTAATTACGAAATCTCGCTGTCACAATTTATTTCGTAAAATTGCTCAGTATTCTCAAATGTTATCACATACGTGGAGTTTAACATCAATATTCCGTTTTATCCGACAATCGAAATAATCGCCAGACTAAAATATTAATTCGAGTTTAAACGCGAAAAGATATGACATGCGGATATTGGAAATGACTATACAGAATTAAAATGTGTACTTTTATGTCTCAATTTCCTGCTGAGCAACCCACAGAGCGAAAAATCCTAATTTTTTATTCCATTAACTCCTAAGGGCATTTCCTTCGACGAACCGAAAATGTAAAATTCCAATAGCTATTTCTTGTCCTTGTAGCAAATAATGCTGGAGATTTATCGTTATATTTTCAGCAGAAATTCCATGAGAGAATTTTCGCCCGGGGCTCTGTAATTTCGCCATTTTGCAACTGACAAGGAAGAAAACGATTGATAAAATTGACACTGCGGAGAGATACAAGGCGGGCAATATCGCGAAAAGAAAAAGATTTGGCACTGGGAGAGACACACAGCACTCTGATCCTCCTCGGTTCGACTCCCCGCCTCTCTCATTTTGTTTCAACATCGGCGCAAACGTCTCCGTGATAATGGAATATCGATCCTATAGTTCAATCTATTTATTTATCAACGTTTCCAAAGTCTTAATTAACCAACGAGTATCTCGTCCCATTCTCAATTGTCTCGATAAACTGTGAACTGCGATAATTAACTTACCCAAAAGTAATTTTGTTCGATGCCCGACAATTGCAAATAGAGCATCGTGACGTCCTTCTGTGACATTAAAAATTCATGCGTGTAATGAATCATACCAAGATACAGTTTAACAAATTTCAATTATCACTGCCCGATCGTTGCGTAATTTAGCTCTGTATATTTCATGCAATTCTAAATTTCCGTGAATTTATTTCGTCGCGCTAATGGGTCGCGAAGCCTCGACGGGAAAATTAATTTGGCGTCTGTCACGCTTGATTATACAATTTGCAATATTCTTTTCGACTCTTGTCCCCTCTCTTGTTTTTTTTTGTTGCGTAGTCACGATTAATTGAACGTATAATTACTGTTTCGAAACAGACGTCAACGCGGGATCGTACGTTCGTTCGTGAATATTGTGGTATCAAATCTCTGCTTGTCCGACTAAAACTCGATGGGCTCGCGGATTTGTTTGCTACGTATAGATTGCTGTACAATTTTCACCTATATTGCAGAAAGATTAAATCGAGTTTGCGTGAATTTATTCGGGAAAATGCAGTGGATCAGCAAGCGAGATCCTGCGACCGATCAGAATAGATGTTTGCGTATTTGCGTCTAGTGAAAACAGCTTTTCACTATTCTCCCATCTTATTCCGTCTTCCATTCGTTTCCATTCGCACGCGACACGACACTGTGTACCTTCTTCCCTACCGCCATTTCAATCGATTTTTCCTCGACGATTGTTCGAAAATTTATTAACGACGGAATATTTTATCTTACAAAAAAAAGAGAAGAAAAATAATTCTAAACTTATCGTTTAACGTAAAATACATATATAATGAAGTCGTTAAAAAATATTATAAATATGGAAAAAAGTTTCAGCAGGAGTGATGAAAAATTTGCCGTTTTTTAATCGTTGAACAAATTTGCTTGAAGCAAAATGTAAATTTCCTTCCGACTACTCGATTTTCGCGTCCCGCAGTAATGATGAGAGGTGAATCGCTCTTCTGACAAATTATGCGGAATTTTGGACCGTATACGAGAGACAAGGTCACGTGTCGGAGTATTTGAAGCACGTCGTCAAATTTTTCTCGGTACATTCCTCGTGGTATATATGCGTATTCGGAGAAAATAAGCAGAGGGGTCAAGGGATGAATTCGGGCACATGCAGCAGCGAGAAAGAATCTCGAGTGGGGACATATTTTAAGTGGAAAAAGAGGAGAAAGAGCTCATTTAAAATTCGTGACTGGAGGCTCACTCGTGACATTTTGGGAGTGTGGACAAAGCTTTCGCTTCGTTTCGTGCACTCGCGCCGAGAACCGGCTCATCGCCATTGTCCCATTGTCCTCGGATCGTCCATTTATTTAACTCTTATCATCTCCGTATTGTGAATCGCGCCGCGCGATCGTCATTATTAGAGTCCGATTTTCAAAGGTTCACACTTTTTTCGTCAGCGATCAATAAAATTTTTCTAACGCGTAGTATAGAAAGAAAGAATAAAACCATATATGTATATCCACAAAAATGACTTTGTACATTTTCCGTCCACCCCCTTTTATTTCAGTTTACCGGAAATGATAGTTTTCGCATTCGTTCTCTTTCTGCCTCTTCGAAATAGATTGAATTCGTCCGATATGTCGACCGAAGTGACACATATGAAAAATCGCTTAATATACGTATATGGATATGACGAAAAAGGAAATTGTTCTTTCCGGAAAATCCATTACCTTTGAAAATATACTATAATTGAGAATTATTGGGGCAAAGAATAAAAAATAAAAATAAGATATAACGAAATATACTTCTCAAACGTATCTACGACGTGGCATATATTCTTTTGTTTCGATCTTTCTTTGATGTTCATGAAGAAACAAAAGTTTTGCATTCTCACGTTTGCAATTGCTTGGAGACAAGAAAATCGATAAAGATAAATTACTCGATGGCGGCTCAGTTGTCATTCGCGGAAGGAATTAATGGCGTACTGCAGCCCCGGGAAGAATAATCTTCCATTTTTTTTATACTAATGCGATTCATCGTTTATATCGGATGACCCGACGGAAACGCGAATAAAACACGAACGCACAATAAGCTTTGCGAGAAAAAATGCTTCATGTCAAAAATTCTCAACGTTGATTCAAATAATTTTTATTCAGTGAATTTTGTCACTTTTTTCCCTGAAAAAAAACTCTGTATAAGGTCAGAGAAATGAATGGTGAAAAAAATGCACTTGAAAAATGTCTAAAATGGAGAAAACTGAACATTTGTTATTGAATATACATATGTTGCTTTTTTCACGAATTTCAATCGGAATTTCGCTGCGTGCGTATACGTATGCACATGCATTAAAGCAATGGAAACACACGTCTCCTATTTTGACGACCCTGTTATTTACATTTTCGGTGAAGAGCGGGACTTTCACAAACGCGCCTTTTCCGATATTTTTCAATTTAAAAATCACCAGCGTGAGCCTTGACGTTTGAAAAATGTTTTTCTTTCCTTAATCAAGCCGCACAGTATTTGCAATTTAAATCGACTGACATTTGAAGACACTTTGTTTTAGCCGAAAAATCTAAATTTCGAATATGCGCTATATTTTTTCATACTTTTTTTCATGATTTTGATTGACCGATCGACCTTTTAGCTACTTTACAAGTAACGAATAGTTTCCTCTTAGAAATTAATTACTTGAATCTATACTCGAGCGCCTGGACGTCTGCGTATCTTTGCCAAGGAATGGCAATCCATTACTTCGAATACAATGATTCTTAGGCGGGTCGAGAGTTACGAGATCTTGTTTGATTTCGAGAGAATTCAGTCAATTCTCTCCTGGACACACAGAAGGATCTTCAAATTATGTGGAAGGATCCCCCTTATTCCAAGTATCTTGGTAAACATTTCGTTACTGATAATGCCTATATTTGTACACAATCATAATTCGGACGATGTTTCTTCCTATTCTTAATTATTGATTTAATAAATCAAATATTCTTAAAAATTTTTTTATAAAAAATGAGTATAATCGCACGAAATAAATTTAGTAAAATATGTATAAAAATATCACCTGTAATGAGTTTTTGAATGTTCAAAAATTCAGGCAAGTTTGAAATATTTCGTCACAATATGTATTCATATAATTGCATAAAAAATAATGAAAAGCTCTGGAGGCGATGCTCAGGGGTAACTGCGCGTTCGTGATGTTGCAATTCCCACGTTTCGGAGTAAAGACTCGAAGGTTGGTGGGGCGGTTTCGCACGGAGCTTCAAGCCCGTGTGTTCCAAGTACGAGCACGTGCTGGACTGGAGGGGGCCGAGCTTGCGAGCTTTCGAGGTAGTCAGTTAGCGGCCGACCGTCCCACGATTCGCAACTTTCGGATTAAATCCTCCGTCAACCGTTTCCCACCGGTGCTTTTGTGAACACGGTTGCTCTGTCTCTTAATCGCGAATTAAGGTCGCCTTGATTTTTTTTTTAACCTCTGTCGTAAAACAATAAACAAGCAATTAAAAAAAAAGTCGAGACACGTGACACGAGTGAAAAGTGATGATATTTTCGGTGAGTGATAACATACTATTTTTTTCAATTTTGTACGAGAGTCAATTATACGATTTTATAATGAATTTTATTTACTTTTTAAAAATTTGTTTTTTTTTTATACATATACTGTTACTCGTATATTTTTTTTACATAAATGAAGAGGGCGAACGATGTTGCAAAAGTTCTAAAGGGGACTTCGAGATAATAATTTCCTTTTAAAATGTTTGGGATTCTTTCAGACATCAAGGATACAATATATATAAGTATAAAGAGAGAAAATGGATGGGGAAATAAATAAATAATTAAATAAATATAAGTAAAGCTTAGAGGAAGGTGGTGAGTTCGAGAGCTGACAGAGACGTTTTACTCTTAGGCTTTCAAGTTTCGATATATTTCTTTGAAGAACTTTGAAGCAATCGGATCAGATAAAAAAAACTTTACGTCAATTTAATACGCGAAAAAAGTAATAACCTTATTAAAGAAATAATGTAAGGGAAAATGATTATTTTATTATATTTCGATAGATGAAATTATAGCTCAGGTATTTTATGAGAAAAAATGATTAGTTCCGTGAAAAAACATCGGAGATCGAGAAAAATAAATAGAACGATAATCTCGAATCTGGAATGAAGAGAGATTGGCAATAATTTAATTTTCTCGCAACCTTCGTCGAGATAAATCGCGATGGGTATAATTTTCCGATATTTCCGAGCTTTTATTTTTGGCTTTTAGTACTTTTTTTTATCTAAAAGCTAGAGATAAATCTCATCTTCAAAAACATATGCACTTTCGTGTTTCGCCTGAATTTATCGGTTGTTTTTTCACTTCACTTTTTCAACGTGATGCGCGCATCGCTTTCCGGCCACGCATGTGCTCGTCGGAAAAATAAATAGAATTTGGAGGTAAAAAAAAGGTGAAGAAAAATATACCGAAGCGTCAGATTTCGTTCCACGTAATCAGCTGATAAAATACTGTGTAAATATTATATTAACAAATTGAAAATCAGAAACGGAACAATGATGTGATTTTATATAGAAAACGGAAAATACTGATGAGAGAAAACAAATTTTACTGGTATTTAATGAATTGAGATAAAAATCGTGGATGATAAAAAAAAACCTTTTTTTTCGGAAAACAAATTTCTTTCTACGCCCTGCAAATTTTTTCATTTGCACGAAGATGAGAACTTTTTGAAATCGTGATTTAGGTCATATTCGTTAGCACTGGTTCAGCTTTAACATTCGCCGTTCACCCGGGCTTGTATATTAGTCCGAGAGATCCGGTTCCGACTGCTTTCTCGGGCAACTTTTCTTCGCTCGCAGTAAACTGGTTGATTAAAAAGTTTCTCACTCTCGACACCTGTGCGTTGTCGTAGAAACCATTCCCTTTTTTCTCCCGTGTGCCTTTGCGTTTTTTTTTTTTCATTTCATTTCCTCAGGTTTTGTGTCATTCCTTTCTGCTCTGCGGCAGGAAAGAGAGAAAAGAGACGCCCCAATATAATTAAAAACATCTCCTGGCTGTGATTCCTTATCTGGTTACATTTTCGTCACGAGTTTTACGCTCATACTGAACGTATTATATGCTCAGAAAAGTCCTAACGTTTTACCCCAAAGTTCTTTAAAATTCATTAAACGAGTATTCTCTTTCTGCCCATTTTACATTTCATCTATTCTGATTAAATCATTCAAAACATTATTCATTGAAAGCAGAAAAGAAGTGAACTATAATTATTAAAAAAAATTACTTTTACATATGTTTTCTTTATGTTTTATTTGGTTCAAACTCTATATTTCAATGTAAAAATCAGAAAATAAATTTTGACGAGCAAGCAGGAATAACTAATTAAACGCTCATATTCAGTTATGGTTAATTAAATTCGTGTATATACACAAAAACGAGGGGCTTGAAATGGAAAATATACTGAAGAGAGAACGGGTATTTTCCACTTTAAAAAAACTGGTATTCATTTCTTGCACCTATCAAAACGAATCTGAACTCTTCGTAGTTTTAATGAATTCGTAAAAAATCTGGATGTACGCTGCTCACTCTAAATTCAGAAGTCTAAAAAGTCGCTTTGAAATTCCCCTTCAACGAAATACCATTATTCTCCGATGATGCATATACTTTTAATATTGATTGATATTTAAAAAAAGTAAAAATGGATCATTTACAATACTAAAATGATTTAACAATTTGGCAAAAAATTGTTTTCTTTTGGTCTAATGAGGAGTTATTATTTTTTGAAATATTCATGTAAAGCTTGGAGAAATTTCGAAGTTTGTCACGTGACTGTAAAGAGAAATAGTTACGACTGTTGGGAGGTTCGTTATCGGTCTCCGAGTCGACTCTACAGAATAATCCGAAAGTCAAAAGTGCGGTTTCCGAGTTCCTGCGGAGCGTGTCTCCCAAGCGACTCTGGGTTCGCCCCCGGTGTCCCGAAGACCCGCTGGAATATTTCTCTCGCTTCAACGTCTCGTTTTGCATTCTTCGCGTCTTCAAAATGAACGATAAATGTACCGGCGGATGATCGATCACGTGCTCGATCATTGACTTCTTGTAAAGTTGTCTCCTCGATCCTCACGTTATTGCCACGAATTTTGCGACGTCTCTGCGAATATAAGCCCCCGTCTTACACGTCGTCCTGTCCGAATGACCCGAACTTGTCACGAAGATGTAGGAACGGAGTCGCAAGCTTCCAAGTCGAAAACTCTTCCTGCACGATCTGCACGATTTTGACAAATCGTCCTTTCCCTTTGAGTAACGGATATCAATTAATTCATCTATAAATGAATATTTTAATAAGCTATAGCAACAACGCGGCCACTCTTTCTTTTTTAACATGTGTAAATTTATATTTTGCTCTTCTTCTAGATGCATTATTCATACAACTTCTCATAATGCGCTCTATCCCGATGAATCGATTAGAGACCTCATGTCTTTTTTAATATTAGAGATGTGAGTATTTGTTAGCACTAAAAGGAATTATTTACGAAGTTACATGAAGAGAATAACGTGTTATATGAAAAATTACTATGTTTCTTTTGGTAATGTGCAGTAAAAATTTTGAAAATTTTAAGAATTTTTGTCCAAAACATATATGGTAATTGTAATTATAAAATGATCAATATAAAAGTTGAATATAAAAGTTTTCAAATGATTCAATCCCTCGTAAAGTCTCGATACTTCAATGTAAACCATTTTATTTAATTCTGAATGAAAGAGTACCGGTAAATAACTACCATTTTATTCAATCGTATTAAATTATCGAGAAAATTGTGGATTTTACGGTAAATTTGATTGACGTTCCATTGAAAATATTCTGCTGGAATAAAATGTGTTTAATGATCGTGCGATGGGTTTTTTTGTTCGCTTTCCCATTTATTTTTTACTCTCGGCACGAAGAGCTCGAGAGACGTTGCGTTGGTTCATTGAACATATAGCAAATATGAAGCTATCTATATACAGGGTTGCTTTTTTTTAAGCTTCGCTTTATTATTCTCATGGCTCGGTAACTCCCGAATGCGTGCTCATTATTCGCCCATTCCCCACGATTTTTCTCGAGTCAGTTGATGATCAAAGAGCATCTGGCGAAAAAAAAAGAAGAAGGGCAGAAGAATGGAGAAGAAAAGATAAAGAGAGCCCTTTACCGTCTGAATAAACTGTAAGCTTTCTACGTTGCTGCAAATTGTTTTCACTGCACGTTACATATCATAGATGCGGATGAGAAAAATATCTCCATTATTCTTATAAACATTCATTCTTTGTCTCTTTGCCGACATGACGAATGCAAATTCGCGAGATGGAATGCGTGTTGCATCTTTTTTCTCCTCGAGTTTCTATTTTTACTTCCATAATCATGATTCCGATAGGAAATCGAAGAAAAGAATGATACGTGAAGAAGCATTGCATCGATTTGGCTTTGTAGACAATTTTTCATGAATATTTTTATATCGACAAACGTGGAGGGTTTTCGTGCTCGACGAAAAGCCATGACTCGTTTTAACGAGATCTCGAAGAATTCTGGAATATCTTTGAATCCTCCTGACAACCAAAAATCCGAGACTCCTTCTCCGGAGGGAGAGAAAAATGTATTTTCGTGGAAAACGCGGCCATAACTTTGGAGAGCGAAAAAAACGTCATTGTGGACGTTTGCCCAGGAACACGTCGATTCTACTCCTCTCTTGGCTTCTTCTCCTCCTCGTTCTTCGAAGATGTACAACAGGAGATTACGATATTTCGCCGATTGAATTTTCCCCGGTCCTTCTCCAGAAGAGAGATTTTTATCGTGGCTCCATTTTCGTTCCTCCCTTCCTCCATCCTCACTCTTATATTCCTCCTTCTTCCTCCCATTACACCTCCCTTGGGCTCTTCTCGAATACGAAAAAACCTGAACGAGAGAGAGAGAGGGCCGTCCCTTCTTACTTTTCTCCTCGATACCGCGTTTTGCTCTTTTCTTCGAGCACACTCTGTAAAATAACTCACGAATAACTTTTGTGTATCGTTTTCTTCTAACGCGAATTGAATAGCCATCGCAGGAGAACCGTGCTCGGACCACGGTCCGTAATACTTTCTCTCCTTTCGGTCATACATGTTTATTTGTTTTGGCATCACCCGCGAAAAACACACGTTACGAGACAAGCGTGAGAGGACATAAGCCCGAATGGGACATTTCAAAGCGAATCGACTCTGCTTCTTCGACATTTTCTAATAATCGTCTTTTGGCCAAAACATTGTATATAGCGTATATATAGTAACAGAACAAAAAGTTGCTGACTCCTGAACGTTCGATCCAAATCCTTTCCAAGAAGCAAAAAATCCAACATTTGAAGCGTGAAAAAGTTACTCAGTCTTATTCTCAATACACGTATTGTTGAGATTCCATGGAAAAATATATAGTGCAGAATAAAAGCAGTACCGGTGAATAATAATAATAATATATGCATCAAGAGTTTAAACCGAGGGATGAAGCAGATTGTATTATTACAGAGCGAGAAGATGGATGTCGAGGGAGAATCTTCGATTGTGTGTATATACCGCATTCTGGATCGACGGCTCACGCTTGCCATCAACCCTGAGTCGTCAACCCCTCGCAATTGACCTCAACGCTGTTTTAATGATCCAGGCTAGACCTACGTGCAGAATGCATGCATAAAAATGATCTAGAGGCTGTTTCAGAACTCGAAGTTGATACGAGATACTCGGATTTTTGAAAAAATATGTCGCGAGTCGAAAAGACATTGCACTTTTTGATCTGATTCAGATTTTTTTGATAAATGCACAGAATATATTATTTTTGTTAATGCTCGATTCTGGAATAGCCTGTACATTTGGAAGAATATGAGCGCAAGGTACGGTTGCCAGTTTGCAGAATGCTAATTGTCTCTTGAACAAAAGCGTCGGAGAAGCGACGCTGAGGACAGAGTCGACTCTCGGGACGATTTCATTCCACGCGAGAATATGCCCGCTCGTCTCACTTTCTTCCATTCTTCGACTCGGTTCGCCTTTTCTTCCCCAATTGAGCTCTCAAGCTTCAAATCCCCCCTGTCTTTATACACAGTCTCGCATTTCCACGTGCTCCGGAGCAACCCCGAGGATTTTCCTCGTCCATCTTCCGGAGTCCTCGTTTCGTCGAGACTCTGGATCATCCCCGTCTCGTCTTCCCACCCTTACCGCACCGCTTTAAGCGCAAACACCGCGGATTAGCGAAAAAGCAACAAGCAAATGCGAAACAATTTTCTTCCTATATTAAAAAAAAAAATAAAGTGAAAAACAACGCCAAATGAAATCCAACGGAGAAAACGATGAAAAAAATAGAAATAATCTTTCTTTTTTTCCATTCTATATTTTTTTAGGTCACATTGTTCAGAAGTAAAATATTGTTCTTAACCCGATGCAAAGTTTTCGCTCTCGCGATATTTTCTCCACGACGACGGAATTTCTGCGGCTGCTTTATTTCTGCGGGAACTTTCTTTGACCCTTGGTCCACATATGGAAGGACAAATATTCTCCATTATTGAGATGTGGCTTTATTTCCTTCACTGTCCCCCTCGCTCCAGATCAATTTCGAGAGAAGGAATAATACCATTTTTACAACGATTGAAAAATAAAAGTAAGGTTTTCTATTAATTTCTTTTCTTCGACTTTTTCTTAGTTTTTTTTTTAATTCTCTTCTATTGTGAAATATGGCTATGAATGGTCGAGAATATAATGCATACATTGTCGCATTGAGGCGATTATCTCGCGAGCGAGTACAGCGGCCGTCTCAGTGAAATTTCTGGAAAAATTAAATTAGATTTAGAGAGACATGGTCGCGATTTACAGAGAGGCTCCGGGCAACCGCACATAATATGGCGAAGCATTAACACTCTGCTTTCTCGCTGACTCTGGAAAACTTGTTATTTTGAATACCCTTTACTTATGCATTATGAGGAATTTGCACGTCAGAGAAGAGTAGCACTTTTATTTAATTGGCCTGAAAAGTAAAACGAGCATAAAACGTTCATAAATTAATTACTCTCGTTATAATGACACAATGGGTTCAGAATAAAAAATATAAATTGAAACTGCGAAGTGTATTGGTTAGACGTGGTAAATAATTATAACTTGGATACGCGAAATTCCAATTAAATGTTTGGTGAAAATGGGATTAATCCAATTTTTGTCATCTTCGTACTTTCTTTTTAAAAGCTCTGCTGACAGCTCTGCTATATTGATCATATCGATTTACGGCCAGTTCTGAACAAGGAAAGATCTTTTTTTGCCAGAATTTATACTTTTTTTAATTATAAAAAGAATGCTTTATTAGCATTCTGTCTTGTGGACAATCGACATTTTTTTTTCATTTCACCTCGAACCTATTCGCGGAAAGGCAGTTAAAAAAATGGCTTTGCTTTTAGTCGCCAGTCACTTTGGCATAATTTGCATGGCTTTTTTTCAGCGTCTGTGTATTATATTTTGGTATCTGTGTGCATAAATGCAGAGGTGTACTCGGAAGGTCGTTAAGTTTGCACGATCGAGATGGAAAATTGTGCAAGAGAGGTCTCGCATCACAACCGCCCTTGGGCTTTGCATATAAAGTGCTAACACCTGCAGGGGTGCCTCTGTCGTTTTTACGACGTGACGACGTACCTCCTCCTCTTATTCTGCTTCGCGTCCAGATTCGCTCCCCTCACGCATTATTTTTTCTTCTCTATTTCTCTCTCATTTTCCACTTTTCTCTTTTTTATTTTTCATCAATATCTTTTTAAATAATTTTCCTCTCTTACCGCCTTCTTTCCTCCTCTCTTCGCCATTTTCCATTTCCCATTCCTTTATGCATCATCGATTCTCGCAGCAATGAGAGAAGCCAGAACTCCCTTCATACCATTTCTGGTTTTTTCATTTTTTTCACGTTTTTTACGTTTTTTTTTAACTTTTTTCGCCGCTTTACACCTCCCATGCATTTCTCATTCAAAGCAGGGATTTCAATGGTACCTGCATAAGTAATATGTGCGCGCGAAATGCGCACAGAACCGAGATGAAATAAAAATTTTCCAAGTCCTTGGCACGAAAAACTTTGGAGGGCGTCCTCGATTTATATACACGTATTACGTATGAAGCATTTGTCTCGGAAAATATATGTCCGCCTGAAAAATGGCGGAAAACTTTCAGTCGTCATTCATTACAATTTTCTGTTTCGTCGTTTTCGCGAATCTGCCTTTTAATTTTTTATCCAGCAATTTCAAATTAAAAAAAGCTCTACTTCGAAATGTAAATATTCTTGATGACGGTATTCAGATTGATAGAATTCATTTGAAATAACAGGGCACTATACCGTGATTTGAGTCGATGTTTGATGATTCTCTCCGCGTGATCTCGACCTATTGATTATTCCCGGATTCCAAGATCGAGAAGACGTTCCCGAGATGCTATCAAGTCGTGACTACTCATGACGTTCCAGTATAGTCGGCACAAAATAAATAATGAACGTTTCTCAATATACATAGCGAAGGCACAAATCTTCAAAAGTTTTTAACAAAAACCCTCCCCATTACTATATTATTATTATTATCGAACAAATAATGGCGTGTATAGTATTATTCGTGCAGGATGCATAAAGCTCTTGACGTTTGAATTGATTCGAGGAAAGTGAGGGAGGGAGAGAGAGAGAGAGAATAGGCGAGGTTCTCCCTGCAACAAGCAATTTCTATCGCCTAGACCGGAGAACTCGAATGACGTATCGCAGCGGGTCAACTCTGGGCCTGTTGCAATCTATCCTTCCGCACGTTAAGCGCACTCTAACGGCGTTCGGTAACGCCGTTGTGACATCACCAGCAGCTACTCGTCCTTCTGACATTTCCTACATCTAAATGCAGAAATATTAATAATAACAATGCGAAGGTATAATACTAGTTCCATCTGAATATTGGTTTAATGATAATATAATAATAACGTTGTTACCTCTGCAAATATAGAAAAGCAAAGTCAAAAGTCGAACGTTCATTTGCGATAATTGAAGAAATATTATTCGTATTAATATCGAAAAAGATGGCTGAGTGCTTGATCCTATTATCATCAATGTCTGCCAATAAAATTTCAAGCACATTCGACATTATTGATAATAATATTGATTTTTCTTATTATATATTGAAATTCATTCATTTCCCATGTTGATAAGTGTCGAAGCTTCATTTGATTTTTAAATTCATGGTAATTGGCGAGAACATTGTTTCGGCGGAGATTCGCAAAGTAGCTGATAGACAAATCAACAGAATTCTGTTTATCAGCGATAAACATTTGCAGGGCACGAGAACATCGATCCCGATCGACTTATGCCAGGGCGTAGGACGTTCTATTGACGTCCAGTGGAAAATGCAGCGATAAACTAATTTAATTTATGGTGGACGAATAACAGGCCAGCTGATTTAATTAATCAGAAACTATCAAAGTCTCACTGCGTTTATTGTGTTCAAATTTCGGAAGTTCCCATGGTGATACAAATTATTGATCGTTTCTAGTCTACCAGAATTTGAGACATATTACATTTGCAGCTTATTGCTAATACAGGTTTTCGATTAGCATGTAGTTGATCTTTTTAATTAGGTGTTTATTTGTCAACAATATGAAATTTTATTTAAAAATTGGTATACACGAAAATTTGGTAAAATAAGTGACAGGCAAAAATAATAAAAAAATAAGAGCCACGATACACAGAAGCAATTTTTCTTTTGCGAAAGTGAAAAGTTTTGCTCATTTTTTCTTCACTCACCGTATGATTGCAGAAGCATTTACCTTGGTAAATTACATATAAGTAAATCCACGAATTTTTCTTGGTGGCGTGCAAATCCGCGAAAAAGAGTGAGCGTACCCAGTCAAGTTAATTTCGTACACGTCACTGCTAGCTTTTTTCTACCGCTGCTACATTCTTTTGAAAAAAAGAGTCTTGCGAGCCGAGAAAGCTTTTTAAAAGTACGCACGCGAGAGCCCGGGAAAAGTCTTGCTGAATGGCTCTAATGCAAATGCGCAAAGGATTGCTCATTCCCGCAGTGAATCTACTTCCTGTACCAACGAGCTGTGCTACGCTTGTTTCGGATAAAAATCTAACGTTTTCCTTTATTTTGAATAATCTATTTTTCACGTCTTTTTTAAATATATAACTTGAGAAAATGCAAAAAAAAAATCATGTTGAGAAAAATGTTTGTTTAAAAAAAAACATGTGTTTCGTACTTCATTTAAATTTGTTTTCAAATACCAAAAGGTTAACCAAACTATGCAGAGTATCTATCTTTCTTGCGGGCAGTCTATGAAACGCCGAGTGGAAGGGATATGTAACAAATGTACGGAATTCTGGTCATTACTCGACGGAAAATCGGACAAAGAGAAATATGTCGGTACATAGACAGGAGCAAAAGGAGAAGCAACGAAGCGAACAAGGGCGGCAAACACAGCATGGGTTTCCCACATGACTCGATTTGCATTTCGATATTGATGCGATTATGTATACGTCTGAAACTACGCGTATATTTCAATAAACGCCTGCACCCATTCGAAATACGAATACCAATCAATCTTCAATAATTATACGTACAATAATCATACGACTATCAGGAAATTGCGGACCCGTAATGACAAAAGATAGAATATATCTTTTAGAAAATAAATGATTTTCCCGATAAGAAAAAAAATGCTAAAAAAATATTCGTGAAACGGAATGTAATCGAATTTCTACTCAATTGTAGGAATTTCTACTAAGTTGTAGGAGTCGAGTGAGGAAGTGGAGATTCAATAATGAATAAGAACTTCTGACTCGAAGACATATATCCCATTCGTTTCAGTCACGAAAACAAAAGGAAAAGCGTATTGAAGTTTTCTGCTTCAAGATATACGTAATGTACACAAGACTCGGAATAATTTATCGGGAGCCAATATTTATCTCGTTCCTGATGAGCATAGAGGGAAGAAAGAGTTAAGAAAATCGATTTATCATAAATGAACCATCTTGACGAGAAGAAAAAAACGTTTCATGTCTGAAAAATTATTCAAGCGATTCCGGGCAAGAAGATATATAATATGCAAGATACATAATATAAATTTTTATGGGTGCATGCATGCGCGGCAGAAAACGAGATTTTCGGTGACACGCGTAGCATTCACGAGCTTTTTTGCCCTGAGGGCGTAACCCGGTTTCGGAGCTAACTTGCGAACAACGCGCACTTTCTTCACTGTTGCGTTTATTTTCTTTTTTTTTGCGAGAATCATAAAAAAGCGAGGGGAGCGTCGATGTAGCGCCGAAGCTCGATAAGAGCGAAAAAAGGATACGGATGATCCTGGCAATAAATTCACGATTTTACGAAGCCACATGCTCCGCTCTCGGGCCCGAGGCGCACGTGTCGCGAGATGAAAATGTCGGGACAGACGTCGGGTGTGTATCGCGCGCTCTCAAATTGTCGATACAGTCGACACCAACGAGAGTACGCTGCGAGATTTCTCGCCCCGATATCGATGAACTTTCGATGCTTCTTGCACATAAACCGCACACACATTTTGGCCATTTTCAAACCGACCCAGAAAACTTTTTGACGAAATTGAGCATCCGAATTCACGCGCGCCCTCACTGTTTCGCTCTCACTTTTTTTTGGGGGTGTTTGAATGCAAGGTTAATCCGAAGTTTTTAATCCGATTCTCGCCACAATCGGACCGTGTTGCGTTTCGGTATATACCTTTTTTTCGCGCGACGCTACACTTCAGCATGTGTTGTGACACATTCTCTAGCGGATTTGTTTCGGCGAATGAAGCGCTCTCGTTGTTTATTTCTAGTTTTATTTTTTCATGATAATGAGAGCTCTCTCGAGGATAAAAGCTTTAGTGGCAGCGTCGGAGGCTTAAACGGCATTTTGAGTTCATCCCGTCTGGTTTGTTCGTGAAATGTTCCACTTACGAAAAAAAGGCCAGGAAAAATAAAAACGAAAAAATCAACATCGAAGCTCGCGTTCGTCCTTTGCAAACTTTTGCAATCTCCGCTATGAAAAATAATGGCCGCAAGCCAGAAAGCTTTTTCGTTCTCTTGTGATAACTTTGTGCGTGGGTGTTAAGAGAGGGGGCAGCTCGGTTACGCGACCTTATTCATTTATTATCAATTACTCATGGATGCGCTTCGTTTTGTAGAATAATGGAATGTTGATTTAAATTCGTGAAGCGCGTAGCGCGGCTGATAAAATAAAATTTCAACAAGCCTGCATAATTATCTTTGCGTCGAGCGACGAGACAGTTTCGTTGATTCAACAAATTCTACGTTCCCGTTATTCTTTTGTGAAATCCAATAAATATTCAATTTCTACCAGAAATCCAGTACAAAAGTCGAATAAAAATAAATAGGAGCCCTCATTGAATTACCACGAGCGATAAATAATTTTTTGCAAAAAAAGCAGTGTGCGATTGCATCGCTTTTTGAGGAAAGAGAAATGGAGGGACGTCAGTCCCGGAGTGAGAAAAAATAGGATGGTGACGTCGAATGTAATAGCGCAAAGTAGGGAGATTGTAACGAAGTCAAATCGTTCCCTCGCGACCTTTTCACGCTCTTATTCTTGATATAAATAGCTCAAGTTGCAACGAACACTTTCTCGAAGAATCATGGATTCCATTAGAGAAGTCTACCTTTCTGATGATTGTGACTTTTCCTGAAAGTAAACGGGAAGAACAAAAAAAAATTGGCGACTCATTGAGTGAGAATCTCGTATGTGAGACGAAGGATTGGGACGTCGTGGAAAATTCATTGACAGTTCGTGGCCAGAATTAAAATCGATTCGAGAATTTTTGTCGTAGTAGTTCAGAGCACGTTCGACATAAATCTATAGAGGTCAGACGTATACGTGTGGATGTTTAAAATGGCGACGCTCTCTTTCCTGTTCGTTTACTCGTTTCAGCAAGCGTCAACCTAGATTGGCGTCGCTCCGTGGATTTGTTAGCTTTTCGTAGGTTATATAGCCCACCGGTCACTCTAACAATTCCCCCTCGTACGAGCTTTCGTGAACCAGGTGCTAATGTCTAGGTTACCAGTTTATTGCCAATTCCCCAATGCTCCGCCAACGGAGAGAGAGAGAAAGTGTCGTTAAAGAGAATGAATAGAATCCGCCGCCATTCTGGCAAAAGTTCCTTAATTACGATCTCATATTTTGTTCACACCTTCCTACGTTGCACTGTATTTCAAAAACCCCGAAGGAATTTATGATTACCTGTCATGGAATAAATTGACCATAATGAGACGCAGGATTTTCTCAGATATTTCTATACTTCATCATTAAGCTCGTCACTAAAATTGAAAAAATTAATGACGATAACGATAGCTATTTGAAATTCTATCTGATGAAGTAGAAAATTAACATCGCGAACTTATTCGGCAAAGAGATTCATCAATAAACTGAAAAATCATTTTGATCAGAAAATTTTGGTACGGCGATTTCGATCTCATATGCGTTAATATTTCAGTCCTGTCAACCGGTCGAACGATATCGATAACGATCAGACAGATTGATCGTTACAATTACCATAGATCGATATACATATATACGAGTGTTGATAACTGTGACCTTCTCTACTGGCGTCCACTGTTCGCTAGGATTAATATTCAAAATCCTTACTGGGTTATAGTATCGGCCAGTTAAATTGAAGTTTGGCTAGGTAGAATATTCTGGCTAGCAATGAATTAAATTCTCCGGTTGATTGCTCGGTGATCGACTAGCCGTTTCGTATACACTTGACGAGAATATAACGCAGCGGCTATCAGGAACGCAGAGCAGAGGCGCGAATAAAGTCAAAGTCATCGTGGCCTGTCTATGTTCTATCAGTATTAGGCATTTTCCTACACATGAGCAAGTTGCCAATTTCAGCTCGCGTGTATGCTCCAGAAACGAGTTATATTCCGAATACGTACGATCGAAGATCATGGTTCACCTAGTTGGGCCATCATCAATCGAAGCAGGGAATAACCCAATCTGCGATTTTCCATTATATCTTGATCAATATCACGAGCTTTCGCGCATCAAAGTTATAAAACTGTGCTGCGTTTCGTGATATTGGAATTGACTCTTGACTATATATACGCTGGCAGCTGTTATCTGCTTTTCAACGCTGATTTTCAACGCCAGCTAATTTCTCAATTACAGCTGAGCGGTAGTGGACGGTTCGAACGACAAATTAGTCCACACGGTCTAGTTCGTAATTGTCATAGGCATGTTAGCACGACATCAATTATTCACTTTTCGAGTCAACTGCTCATCTACGAGGATCTGATAAAACAACGAATTTCCTTCATGAAAATAGCAAAAAGAAAAGCAAACAAAATAAATTGAACAACTCGGAGAGATCTAATCAATATTCTGAAACCACCGTATTTTCAAGTCTCCTGGCCAGTCCATTTAATTTCTAGGATTCAATCTCCGATCATGCAGCATCGATTCCCTCTTCAGTCTCGTCGCTCGACGTATTTCTTTTCTTCGAGCAGACGAACATTCAACTTGGCGGTGAATCATTAATTTATATCGGTTGAAACAAAAAGACACTTGGCCTTTTACATTTTTTACTCTATTTCAATTTCTCTAATACAAACTTTTAACTAATCCTGAAAGATACTTTTTTAATTAAATCAATTATTTCACGAATAATAAATGATCATGCTCGTATATTCAATTATACATCTGTATAATAAATCTGATCATGCCAGGGATCGATAAACTTATCTGATGCTAGGACACTATAGAGTTCCATCACTTCTCCCCCGAGGATATTGCTAGCTCGATGAAATAGCTGACTGGAGCTCTTGTCACGTTCTCGAATAAGTTGTGAGGAAGAAAGAAAAGAAGCTTGAAGATCTCGGATGGAACCAGCGGGATAGAGAGTCTCAACCGAGTCGGTTTCACAACGGATTTTCCCAAGCAATTCCTCGACATCGGATGCGCAGGACCGTGAGCTATTTTATGTGAACTCTAGCGCAATGACAAGAATGAAAGCGGAATCAGTCCTCACCGATGTCCTTCCGACGTGAACTGAATGGCCCCGAACTCATTTTCATAGAAAAATAGAGTTCTTTTCATCGATTTAAAAGTTCATCTTGGTAAATTTCGAATCAACCGAGAAATTATTGATTTTAATGTAAACAATAATGCGCTACTATTTTTTCATGAAATAAGCGTTCTTTGCTAGTCTTACAATTCTCTTATTTTTTCAATCCGGACGCGTTTTATTATGCCAATTTTAGACACCTGCGTAATATAATAATATATCATCTCAATTCGCAATACATTGTAAATTATGCGGAATTTGCGGTCTGAAATACTGGTAAGTATTCCATCCTCCATGGGGCGTATGACTAATGAGACTTTACACTCGTATTTCCCTCGTGACTGGAAGTGATATACCGGGCTGCGGTGGATCAGCGAAAAGGATCAAACAAACCCTTAGCTGGTTTGGATCCAAAAGCAAGTTAGGAGGGAGGCTTCGGATTTCTTCGCAGACACCGCAACGTTTTCTCCTCTCACCCATTTTCCCCTAACCTCGAGAATCTGAAAAGTCGACAGAGTAACCTATAACTCTATGTACACCCTTTGAGCCCTTCCTCTATCTTCGAACTCGGTTACTCCATCCTACGGAACTTTTCGACCTGGAGAAGATCCGGAAATATATTTATAGAGAGACTGCTTCTCCTCGAACATTCCTAGACTTGGCTCTTGCGGTGAAAGCAACATGTTCAAAATGGTGTTACCACCGTACGGAGATTTCAAGTCGTATCCGTTCTGCCGTTGAAGCTAGACCTTTGCCTCCTTCGCGGCTGTTCCGTTTCAAAGCGCTCTGACACCTCCGGCAAGCTCGACGAAGCTCATAGCGCTCCTCGAGGTGTTTTAAACGGAGTCACTTCTGGACACGAGAGTCATTACGTTGGCGAAAACTTATTCACCGGTTAATGTTTACTCGACCGCAAGTTGGCCAATCCGGGTTGCAAGCTCGATCCCACTTCCTCCTGGGAATAATGACGCGCCCGAAAAGGCAGCTCGCATCCTTCCGTACACACGACGCTGTTGACGCTGTTTTCATTCTCTTCCTCCTGAATTTCGTCGCTGATGCTCCAACCCAGTCTTGATAATCACCAACCACTGCATTCGCCACCTGACTCCTCCTCTTTTGTTCCACCTTTACGGTGTTCCACCGCTGAGAGCCTTTTCCCTCGAAATTCAAGAGACAGCGCCCCTCGTTTAATCTTAATCGCGTTATTGGAGTCACGTGCCTCCTGTTGGCTTGTAATCAAAATGAATGCGCATTTATCGGGAGCATTCTTTATTTTAACGTAACACTGATTAAAATAAGAAATATTACAGAATATTGTTCTTGGCTGAAAAAAATGTAATTCTCCGCTGGATAATTGAATTTCTTTTTCTCATCTCGAGAGGAGAAAAGGTTTTCTTCTCGGGTCATTAATATTTTTTTCACCCTTCTGCGTAGCTAGTATTCGAGGGATGAACAGACACTACGGAGCCCATTGTCTTGTCCCAAGAGGTGTAATTGGGCCAATTATAATTAAAGGCTCTCCTCGTCTGTGAAAATGAGAAATAAGTTTGAACACTGGCGTGAAAGCTAGAGAGCGTGTCGCCAGTGGTGCTACGAGTGAAAGCAAAGTCAACGTGTGAATTCCGTATCGTCGCAGTGCAGTTAAAACGGAGTGGAATATACGCGATGTTCATTTCTCAAATGAAACAACCGAAACACATCTCCTTCCATCAAGTTTGTCTTCGTTTTGTCCAATGATCGTTTACTATTAGCTCTCAGTCGCAATAACGACCTGTTTCTCGAATGTTCGCGACCATATTCAAGACAGACAGAGACGGAACGATGAGGGGGTTTCTCGAAAATCTCGTCCATTCGCTAATTGATATCTCGCGCACGATCCCCGTTATCGAAACGATCCAATTACCGAATGTACATATGTGAGATAAAAAAAAATCGAATACGTTAAAAATAAATACGTCGAGTCAATCCGTTCGCTGTGAAGAACGCGAAATATTTCAACGTAGTTTTTCAACATTATTTTTTATTCTTACAACAGGTTGTTATGAAGCAACGATAAAATACACGAAAAAGAAATAAAATGCACTCCTCGCAATAATGAGCAGTAAAAAACTTTTTATTTACAAAATTTTGACAACGGGCCATTTTAATTCTCGTTCTGAATTTAATAATTCACATGAAATTTGGCATTCGGTCATATTTTTAAGTTTTTCGCGAGTTTGATTATTTTTTTATTCCGTTCGTCCGGCAAACTTCCAGTTGACTCGAATCTGTGCAGAGTCGAGTATGAAACCTGAGATACAACACGTTATGACGCAAAAAGTAATCGTTTTACGGGGGACTTTTACGGGCAAGAGGTGATTCTTGCCTGAAAGCATAAAGCTCGCGTGACCATCTGCAAGATATGGATGAATATGCGATTTTATTCGACGGTGTAAAGCGCGAGTACAAGAGAGTACACAGATACGCGTGTGTGAAGTATGTTCTTCCTGTACTCGCTGTCATCTCGCCTACCATAACCGGAAGTACGACCGGTGCGTGCTCACGAACTAAATATACTCGAGTATATACAGTCGTAAACGAAGAAAACGTTAAGGACTTGCAATCTTTTGATGAACTTTTCGCCAGTTGCATCAAAGAAGAGTTTCTTCGAAAACAAAAAAGACACGTTTGTCGCTTTGGCACACTTTTCGGTCGCATGGAATCAATGTGATTTATTTCTCTTTCCAATAATCCAGACAGCGCATTTATACCGTGACTGTAATGTTTTAATCGTGTTTGAATCTGCAACCTGTCAGAGTTGCCCCTAGAGCAGTACCGTATGAAGTGAAAGGTGACGTTTCAAAGTTTTTTCTCGTAGGACACGAGAGTACAAGCAGATATGTGTGGGGAGGAAAATGGCGGTATTGTCTCGGCGGTAGCTTTTCAACCCTTGCCTTTTATCAGCCAATTCACCGTCGGGTTCGTTTCGTGCGGTTTGGCTTGCATAGTCGATGCCGGAAAGCTCGCACGGATGAATGGGATAAATCTTGCGACGGCGAATATGGGAGTGGAATAAGAAGAGAACGGCGGAAGGCCGTGCAGGCGACGAATGGAGAAGGAAGGCCACCAACTGACTCAGCAAACGCAGACATTTCAGATATTTCCTGGTATCGCAAGACCCAGAGTTTCTCATCTCGTCTGTGCCACCCCCTGCTCCTTTTTCTTTCTCTGTCTCTCAGGAGAACAGCTAGTTCTCTCCATTTACCTTCGGACATAATCCCGTTCCCCGATCCATTTCGTGACAACGTTATACCCGACAACCGAGAAGGGTCAAAGGACGATTAAGAACACGATCTCTCCGGTCTCGAGCAAATTTCTATTTCCCGATTCCGGAACCGACTCCTGACACTGACACGAAAATTCCATTCAAAAACTTTACAATCCATTAGAATATATCTAGAATTACGAACGAATATTTCTCTACGGAATACCGGATAAAATTTTCTGCTGATTTTCGAGTGTTTGGCCGGTGCTTGAAAGAGCGGAAAAAAGTTTCGAGAAATTAGAACTTTGCCATGAAACACAATGTAATCCCTGAACCGAGTGTAACTTTTTGAGGAGGAAACGAGAGGAGAGTGAAGAGAAAAAAAAATGTTTTCTCTCGGCTCCATATAATCGCACAAACCGATTGCGTAATCTTTGCTTCATTGTACGCTGCTAAAGTTCCACTGGAGTGGTGAAAAAGAGGGTGAGCTCGGGACCCATCGCGTAGATCCCTCTTCGCGTATTTCAAGCCCTCCTTCCTTCTCTCCCGTTTCGCTCTCTTCTCGCTCTCGCTCCGTCTCTCGCACGTCCCTTCGCGAGCTTTTGTCTCGGTACTTCAGCATAAGCTGTCCCGCAAGCCCTTCACCGTTTCTCGCAGTCCAATGCTCTCAGCGACGAGTAAAAAAGAAAGAGAGAGAGGTGAAAAAAAGAATTTGCAGACCACTTGTGCGGCTGGCCTACGGATTCACCTTCGCTCTCTTTTTTTCCTTATACTTCTCTTTGTCTTTCATTTCCTTCCATTTCCTTCCCCCGGCCAAAAAACATTTGCACATTTTTTTTAAAAAAGCTTTCACCATTCCGCGCTGAAACACACGGGAATCCTTTGATCAGTATTCGCTTTAATTATTCAGAGGAGCAATTTTCCTGAATTGTCGCGATCCGAGAAAGGTCGCAAAAAGATGGAGGGGACGAGAGGGACGTACGATGCAGGAACAAAAATTGGCGTTGACTCTGAAAATTCGTTTGTTCGAAGTTTCAGGTTCGCTCGCACGCAAGGCGAATATAATTTTTGATCTCGTCCAAGGAGCAGCTAAGATCCTGCTTCGTCGCAACGACAACGAGCTTTCTCGCCGCGCGGAGCTTGCAACCGTTGAGATATGCGCGAAACCGTTGTTCTCGGTCCTCCCTCCTCTCGTCTCTTGCCACCTTGCCGCAACGACGACTATCCGCGGTGCATTGTGTCCAAGTAATAAAGTTAAAGGATTTGCAATGCAAAAAGCTTGAACGTGACATACCACGACTAGACGATGTACAAGCTGAAGTATGCGTTTCGTCGTGTTACGTCAGCCACTCTCTTCTTCCTCCTCACTTTCTTTGTTCGAGTTAAACTTTTAAGACGGTCTCTGTGTCCCCCTCAAGAAAATACAACCGAAAAACCGGATCTTCCCGTCACGCTCTCAAAATTTTCTTCCCAAGCAGTCGGATCTCAAATTAACGTTCAGCCGATTTTCACCCCGGACAGACTCTCAAAAAAATATTTAATTTCAACTATTATCTGAATGAATTGTTATTTCTTTGATAACTTTTTCATTATTGTTTAAAATTAGAATATTATTCACAGGAATTGTACAATAAGCTGGGATCATCCGAATACATATACGCCTTAAATAAATTGCTTCGCTATCGATTTATCGAAAAACAGGAATAATCAAGAATCTGATGTGAAATCAGATCTGGATTGTACCGTTCACAGAATTCAATTTTATTCAGGATTAAAGAGCTCTGACGTTATTTAGCTGAGCGATATCCGAGAAAAATAGAAGCTCGGTCTCTTGTCTCGAATCACTCGGGAAGTGATTCGAAGTGAAATTAAATTTCTCGAAAACTGAGAAACGTACAAGACGCAGTAAGAGTACTATGTCATAAAAAGCTCCGGGATATTTACGGTTTTCTAAAACTTTGTCGCCTTCTCCTGCAGGCATGAATTTAAATTATGAATTCTTGTTGGAACCACGTACATGGAAATTCTTCAATCCCTTGGAGCTATTGGTAGAAATTATGTATAAACTGCAAAATTTCACTTAGCTTGCATCATTGGAAAAATATAGATCTTTTTGGAAAATCATCATTTAGGGTATTTAAAAGACTTATGGGTCTATTTTCTGTTGACATCAATAAGTCTCTATTTTTGTGATATTTATTATGATTTTGAAAAATTTTGAAAAACTTTAGCGGTTATGTGAAAGTTGATAAACAGACCCAATGTGAAAAGCGATTCCAAAAGTAAAAGAAAAACATGGCAGCAGCCCGTGGTCACAGACACATTTGTTCGTCCTGTAATCCAGTTAAACCATGTAAATTGGAAACGCAGTTATATAGTTAACAAAGTGCGAGAGAGAGAGAGAGAGAGAGAGAGAGAAAGAGAAAGACAAGGGTGGCAATTATGTGGAATCAGCAAAGGACGTTTTGGAGACTGGAGATCGATAAACCTGGTGCACGCTCGATCTAAACTCGAATTACGTTTAAATTCCTCCATGGCAATTCGGAATATCGCCAGGCCCTTGTGACCAAACAAACTCGAACCTACTGAATTTCTAATCCCCAGTTACAATAAGCAAAAGACCACATTTTCCTGGACCGAAATTAGTGTATGAGTACACATAGATAAGATTTTGGTAAGATATTTAAATACAAGTTTCACTGACTATTGTGTACGTAAGCTGAGATTAATTGGACGACATTCTGCTTGGAATTCACCAAGACTTATCGCTATTTGTTTCCTTCGTTATTTATCAATTTTACAAAATTCTTTTCTTTTCTCGATTAAGTAAATGCAACGTATGGTTTTTTTCTCTTTCCAAATTTTTTATATTTGGTCTCGCTCTGCACAATATTGATTTGATCGTGCACACACAGAATGCGAATAAAAGTGTAGAATCCTGTATATGAGACCCGAGTCAATTTAATTCACAAATTTCGAAGATTGATCCAATTTTCGTAACCAAATCACATCCGCCGGGGTATACACATGAATAATAGCGAGAAGCGATTCACGGTTCAGAATTCATTGAATTCGAAAGCACACAAAATCTTATCGCCGAAAAAAATGGTTCGTCACATTGTGACAGCAAAAAAAAATACTCTTTGATTATTTTTCCGTACATTTTATGCACACAATTAGAAGAAAAAAAAATGTATAAAAAACGAAAGATTTTTGTTTTTGCTTGTAAATTATGAGATACAAGTTTATTAGCAATTGCGTAGCTTCTTTCCATTTTTATCATCCTACACATTTAAACATTTATCAACGGAGAAAAAACCTGGATGTGTGTATCTACTCTCTATTTTGTTGCACTTGTTTCAAACTTTTTGTTCGGTCGTTTTTTCGGCACTTCTCTCATCCACCCTTTCGTAGTTCACTTTATTTATTCATTCGAATGAAAAAAAATGAACGAAAAAAAAGCTTTACAGTTGAACACGGTTGGGATGGAATAAAAAAGAAAAATTCTGAAAGAAATTTGCTTCTCCTATTCGCCGTGTAATTCATCGGCTCGTGCGGATTCTCTCGCATGCCCATGCAGGTGTATCCGAGAGCGTTCCATGCACGGATAATATAAACCATTGATTTATTTAAAAATATACACAAGCTCGCAAACCCTCCGCCCTTCACTTTCTTTTTAACGGCTTAATGGACCGCAAGAGCTTTTTTCATGGTGTATATACGTACACTCAACGACACACGAGTGCAGCTTACTTGGAAAAAAAATGTAAATTTGCGGATTGTATCTCTAAATACGATTAGAAAAAAATTATTGTGCGTTTTATGCCAAGAAATTAATTATCTCATGATATCTGTGCAGTCTTTGTCACACAGAATTTGAAACTCATCCTGATTAAAACCTTAAAATGAAGAATTATTTTCAGGAATGAAAAAACAATGTAAATAATTTGTGATTGTATCTTTCAATATGATCTGAAAAAATTACGATGCGTGAAATGCCAAAAGCTGTATTTCTCATAACATCTGTGACGTATTTATCGTAGAGGACATGAAACTCTCAATAAAAACGAAAGTATGAAGGATTATTTTGAGAAATGCAAAAGTGCTCGTTGCGTTCGACGTTTCTTTTTTTGCTTCAGTTGCAAACTTATAGACCTCACTTATCTTGGTTCTGATGAGGCTATAACCGCGGCAGATCCAAGTTTCAGGAACGAAAGCCTATTTATCTCGTAGCCCGAGAGAATCCAGGCTTGATGGCAGACATGAAGCTCCGTGGCCGTATTCGCGGAGAATGAGTTACTTCTGTAACTCAAGTTGGCGGTGTAATTAACGAGCCCCCGTTATACCCGTACACACTTATCAATTCATTAAAACTTTGCGCCCGGCGAGTGAAGATCATTTTCAGTACACTTTTTATCCTTTTTACGGCCTGTTAACCCCATTTCACCCGGGCCGTATTCTCGTAGGAGAGCGGTCAGATTCTCGACGCCTCCCGAGAATTTCTCTCATTTCGAATTAAATAGAGTAAAATTGTCTGAAACGTACAATAAATTCTCCGTCCGTGAGCTTCGGGCGCGACGAACCGCATCCGGTGAGAGCATCGTCAAACAAATATCATTTTCGCAATAAGATTTATGTGCGTCATCCATCCTTTGTCATCTATCATAACATGTATAACTTGACATACAAGATGAAAAATTTACCAAAATTTTTCTACGCCATACAAGTTACGAGTAAAAAATAATAAAAAAATATAAAGTCAAATTAAGATGGATGTAAAACACTCTTATTTTATTTACTTTAGATTAAATTCGTATCCCATATTAAAAAAGACATGGAGCTCTAATCAAAATATCGGAATATAGCACATTATGTGAAATTATATGCAGTATGTGCCTAGAAAAGCAGCAAAATATATCAATTTAAAAATGTCAAAAATTAAAAAGATGAGCACGTACCCCCTTTCCATTTTTTCAAAAATCTTCAAGGCGAATCAGTTTTTTCAATTTTTCAATATGATTTATTGGATTGCTCCCCGTATAAATAACATTTTTGTTATCTACAGGAAATTTTTCGATCAAACATCCTATATTTTAAAAATGACACGAAGGCTATTGCGAGGTTATATGATATATGCGCCTAGAAGAATCGGAAAATATCAATTAAAAAATCTCGAAAAGGAAAAAGCGGCCGCGTCGTTGCTCGTATACAGAAAATTAAGTGTACAATGTAATAATAGTAAAGGTCGAAATACTAATTTTTACTATTTAAATCTATATAATATATTCATGGAAAAGTTGATGACAGGTGTTTGCAAATTTTTCTCTGTTGAATGACTCAAGTGAAAAGTGATGATTTATTTTTTGAGCTTTCACCGACAGATAATCTTAGAACGGGGCGTCGAAATTTCTGCAGCACACCTCTTTGTACACGAGTGGTAATCCGATTTTTGTTTCATTCAATATTTCAGTGAGAACGGGGTTAGAGAGGCATCGAGAAGCCAAAGTTTCCAAAGTACGGCTAGAAGAGCGGCTCGAGGTAGAGATTACTACGAGTACTCGAATCACCGCCAAGTTTGACGTGAATAAATCCTCGGGGAATGCGAATGCCGGAGGAGGATGTCGTCGGGAGCGGCTTGGGGGTCGAGGCTGTTCCTCCTGCTCGCGACGACGACGTTCGTCATCGCCAATTATCAGCGCTCCCGCGATAACTCCAGTCTCAAGAATTACGAGCAAATTGGGACTGATCACAGAACAATCGTAAACTCATCCCGGGTACAAGGTAAGTTCACATTACATAGTGTATTAAATTTTTAAAAACTTTTTTTTTCATTTAAAAACAAATTTATTCGTCTAAGGATATATGGGACGGACAATCCCAGTAAAAAATAAATTCTTGACGTTAAATTCGTAAAAACCAAACTCTGGCTTTTGCTAAAAAGTAGCCAATATTTTGAGTCGTAGTTTTACTATCAATTAGTTAATTTGATCATATTTTTTAATTAATTAAAATATTTATTATTATTTTAAAAAAATTAGTAAAATGTTTTAACATTACTATGTCTACGCAAAATGAATACTATTATACGAATACTATATAATAAAAAATATATTTTTAAATTTCTATTCTGTTCAAAACGAATTTATCAAATTCTCATATTTTAAAAAATATCGCTCATACATCCTTAATCGTTTTCAATCGATGAAAAAATATTTGAGATGTCAAAAGTTGAAAATTTAACGTCGCCTTTCTCTTAATTCACTCAATATTTTTCCACCCGATTGAAGCCACGAGAATGATTCGAACGAGGACTTGGTCCTGAAAAGGAAATTTGTTCCAGGAGTTTTCTTTCAGAAACAAAACTTGGTCTCTCAATGCGTCGGGTATTATAAGAAGCAGTATACGTATAACGTTTGAACTTTAGTTCGTTAACGGTGATAGGAATTCGAGCTAGATTAGAGACGTAATTAGGCGCGAGTGCACTCAATGACTCAGGCTCTTGCACCGATTCGCTTGATTTCGTGAAAAGCGGTGGGAGATCATGGCGGTGTAACGAGGAAAAGTGGGTCAGAGCCAGAGAAGAAAGGGATGAAAATTCCAAAATGCTTACAAACTGCGCCGGATATATAAACCGGGAGAATACGAATAGTGAGCGCCGGGCGAAGGAGGAATATTCTCGAGCCCTTTTCACTTCGACTTCGCTGACCCTGTTCGATGCAACGCTCGCGTTCTGGCAACAGGTGCGATCGTACGTAGGCCACAAAATCTCCGGCAAGAAATTTTTCGTCCTCCCTATCACGTAACAGCAGTTTCTCCGTGTATTATTGAAAACTGCGTTCTCTCAACTCGAACCCGTTGTAGATTGTGGAAGATATTACGCCATAAACTCATGGTGCTTTTGAGACAATGCAAGTGAGAGAAATTCAATTGAAACTGAAAGTCAGAAATAGAATATATTCAAGGCCTCGCATTTTTCATTTTTGTCATCTGTCAATCCATATATGTCTTTAAAATTGTTACGATTTACGTCATTCTTGGTCAATTATACTTTTCTTTCTCGATTATAGTATTCATCAGCAAATAAATTCTTATCAATTTTTAGATTCTCAATTAATTTTCTCGGTATACCAAATTTTATAAATTACATATGGACTGATTGAAAACAATCTGAACAAAAAGTTGAGTTGAGAGGGAAAAGAGATGAGTGCATAGAGAAAAAAAAATTAAAGTGAACATTTTATTGGGTCAAATATAGATTGGTAAAATTTGTAGGATATTCTGCAATCATCAAGCCTTTTACATCTTGTATTCAACACCAACTACTAAAACAAATTTTTTACGTCGATGAATGTGCTAAAAATTCAATTTTGGCCATCACTTTGCGTCAATTGTACTTAACCTTTTTCAATTTAAATCAATCACCGATAAAATTTCAATTAGTTTTTGATTTCCATTTTATTTTCTCGATATATTAAACTTTTTCATCCAACTCTTCAGAAGAATAATCCGTAAAACGGTTTGATTTTATAAACTGCATAAACTAATTGAAAACAATCGAAGTGAAAGCAGGACCAGAATATGTGTATAGAGGAAAAAAAAACATAAAAAAATGAAAGTGAAAACTTTATTAGGTCATAGATTGGTAAAATTCGTGGAATTCTATATAGAATCGCCAAACCTATCGCGTATCCTATATTCAACGCAGCAACCGCCGGAACACATTTTCTCAGGGACGAGCAAAATCGTGGGTGAGTCGTGGGGAAGGTAAAAGGGACTGGAGCGTCGGACAAAAAATTCTGCCGAGAGGAAAAAAGCTCTACATGTTTCTGATACACGATTCCTATATGTATAATCGGTATATACACATTCCCCACGGGCATTTTTATTTCTATACAGTTATACGGACCGGACAGGAATGCTTTACGAGGTCGTTTCGTGAGTTCTAGACTCCGGACAGTAAAATTTAAATTGACAGTTCCATGAAAGCAATTTCGTGACTGTCAGCGAGGGCTGACACCTCCATTTTTACTTAGCCCTTTCCATACACCGTGTCTTCCAATATCGAGCTTTGTCCCACAAAACCCCGAATTTCCGGATTTTTTTTCCTCCATTTTTTCTCTGCCAATCTATCCTGGTTACACTTTGAGAATCAGTGATTAACCGAAACGCCGATTCATCGAAATTTGTGGCAGTAATTTCGGAAACAAAAATTTGATGAATAATTTACGGACGAAAGAATTCAGTAGAACGAGTCAGCGCTCATTGGGCCACCCTTTTTTAATGGCCGTCCGAATGGCGATCGTAAAAGAGTAATGGGAATAATTGATTGGATTAGTTGCGAAAAAAAATGGGAGATCATTGCGAAGCGCGATCGTAAATGTCGAGCGATGCGCTCCATTCCCTTTTCAGCTTGACGACAATACGCCCCGCCGGAAAAGCTTTGACGCTTATTCCGTGGGACGCAGAAGGAGAGAAGCGAATGTAAAGGCGAGTGTGTTCGCGTGCTACGAACTCACCGGGTTCGCAAACAGAGTTTGGCAACTCGCGTTTTCCTTTGCCTTCTCCTCTATCTTGCATTCCGCTGGACGTTCCTTTAAACAAACAGAGCAACGAAACTCCATTATCTTTGTCAGTTTTCGCTACATTATGTATTTACGTGTGTACCGCCCTATCAGTTAGCTCGTCCGCTTGCTCTCGCTTCTCCCGAAGCCAGGATCAATTATTCATCGAATTCTCGTCTCGTGAAAAAAGGGTGGATTAATATTATTTCGCCAGAGCCATTCCTCGTGTCACCAGGACAGACCGGGAAAATAATAAGTCGGGAGTGTCAAGAAAGGGAAGGGAGAGCACGCAGAGAGATAAAAATAATGGAAAAAAGCAGGGGATGAATCGTGTCAGACTTCCTAGTATAGTTTAACCTCGATATCCTGCATTTGGATCGGATACCGAATTGAGAGAGTCGATCTCGCTTCTTCTACTTCTGTACATACGAAGAAAAAAAATAAATAAAATAGATACAAGATACGAATAAAACTATAGGAACTTCGGTATAGACGTGACTCAAGAACAATGCGAAGGATACGAGAAAAAGATAGAAAGGATAAAGGAGTTACGGATTTCCATAGAAATTTGTTCCCAACGGCCATGTTACCGAAGTAAAAACTAAAACTTTTCAACAGTGAGATATTCTCTGTGTTCGATGGAGAATGAAAAGGACGGAGCGATGGGGAGTTAAGTAGAGAAACAAAAAACGCCAGTTATTCTTATGTGTCTTTTTAAAAACGAGTAAAATATATTTGCATTTTAAGTATATCAATGCTGAGAAGTTCAAAAAATAACACACATACGTGGGGATATTTTTGATACTTTGCTGCTCCCACTCGATAAAGAAACAATATAAAATTTTATTTACTGGAAAGAATTCTTTTAGAAAATATAGGTTAACATTTATTTATGTAAATAAAATTATAATGATAATAGAAATAATGATAAAATTCGTGCATGAATTTTTCTGTGTAAAATAAATATTTTCACTGGAAATACAAAATAATTGTACACACCGGATTGTAATTATGGTGAATTTAAGGGTTGGACGCGAATATTACAAAAAAAATAATAACATTTGTAGACACGTGACAGATATAAAATGCAAACTCGGTGCAGTAAATATGAAGCTTCATTTTGTTTGTTCAAGCAGAATCATATATCTGTAGCGTGTTTTGCTTTTTCTTCTGTTTTACATGGACGTATGTAAGCTCCATCAGCTCTCAACCCCTTTCTGGTTTCGTCAGGGCTTAATTACAGTCGTACACATGCAGAAAATACTATCCATGAGTTACACGTATTATTCGTACGTGTATTTAACGATCAAACGCGGAACACGTGCCCCGCAATCCACTCGACAGATAAAAAATCGAAATAAAAATAGATAAACATTCACCCTGCTTTCATATTCCTGCAAATCCTCTTCTGTGATGCACTCTGTCACTCTTTGTCTCATCCTTTCGCTACTCGCGTTTGAAAAAAAAAAATTCATGACGCTCGAACTTTTTTTTATTTTTTCTTTGTGTCCGCGGATATCTCTCTTTTCCATCGCGCTTTTGAATTTCAATTAAACACACTGCACAAGTCTGAATTTATTCTATCGATATCGATACGTTATTCCCTCATATGACCTGAATTGTTGATGAGGCATTAAAAACTAAGGATTTAAAAATATAAAATTTATCTTATTTTGATCACCTTATTTTATTCTTCTTTTTTTTGGCAAATTATGATAAAGAGAATTAGGAGATTCTTGACTCATTTGCGAGGAAAATTCTGAGGTGCAAACGTGAGAAGGATTTCCAACGGTGACCGCAAGAGCTCGTCTCTTCACGTCGAGTTTCTCCTCGACGCTGACTGTTTCGTACAAAGAGTAATTCGAGCCTTGATAGAGTCGCTTCCTCGCAAGAACCGGAGCATATCTCGTGTGCGGTTTCCCATCGTTGCTTTTCGGCAAAGGGTTCTCTTAATACTACTGACGCTCTCATTGCCGCAAAGCTCCTCGCTTCTTCCTCTTACGGCTTTGAGAACGCTCCACCGATGATTGCTCGCCGAACGATATAAACTATATTCGACCCAACTCCAATGACAAATGACCAGAAACAAAATGCACTCATCGATTACACTCATTCCAAGTAGTCTCTTTATTTTATCATTCTTCAGACATTTTCTATTTTTTCCAATCAATTTTTCATTAATCGATCAGTTAGTGTATCGTGAATTTGCTATGTTCTCTACATATTTTATCATTATTGTTTCCATGGTGATCCGCCGTCGAGGTCAGAAAAGTCAGTTTTTTCAATTTTTCAATGTGAATTCTTGAATTTCGCCCCGAATAAGTACTATTTTCGTTATCTACAGAAAATTTCCGATCGAATAGGCTCTTAAAATCGAGAAAAAAAAATTCAAAACATTTTGCCAATTTTTGAAGGTTTTCCATTTTTTCAAAAATATTTAAGGACTAATAACTTTTTAAAAAATTGATGAATTGACGTGATTCTTGCGCCATTCGCTTTATTTTGCAAAAAACTTTAAGAATCATCCTTAATAAAGTTGATTTGGTCAAGAAAAAGAAAAAATATCGCTAATTGAAATTTTCATGGGTCCACGAGACTCACCAAATTTCTTGAAAATTTTTTTTATCGATTTTAAGAGTCTATTCGATCGAAAATTTTCCGTAGATAACGAAAATGCTCGTTATTTGGGTAAAATCCAAGAATTCATATTGAAATATTGAAGAATCTGATCAAAAAGTCAGTTTTTTCAATTTTTCAATATGCATTTTTGGATTCCGCCTCGAATAAGTAATTTTTTTTTATCTACAGAAAATTTTGCGACAAAATATCATCCTGTATTAAAAAAGACATGAACCCTCTAATCAATTCATCGGAATAGAGTGTATTATGTGAAGCTCATTAAGTTTTGGCTAATTTCTACTCATTAAAAAAAAATTTAACTTGCGCTGCTTTGGAAACAATTGACATTGATGTTTGAATCATTCATTTCGTCTTGCAAAAATTTTCAGTAATTACCTGTTATTAATTCGATATCGTCGAGGACATGAAAAGATATCGCCACTTGAAATTTTGAGATTTTCCTATTTTAGATTCTCGAAAAATCAGGCTGAAGGGTCCTCAAACACGCTAAATTTTCTCAGCTTATGTGAAATAAACTTGCAACACTTGTATACCTGAATTCCTGAATAGTTCGAGGATCGTAAACATAAAAAAAAAGAGAGAAAATTCGTCAAGCGTAACGAGGAAAAAAAAATTTCAAATTTTCTTTAGAGGTCGAGGGAAAAACCGAACACGGTCTTAATTGCTTTGTTTTTCGATTCAATTGGGAATCAGTAAGCCGGTAGAAAGTGTCGGGGTAAGACGTGTCGAGTCTCACCAGGTAGTTCGTTACTGAAAAACATTCCGTAGAAACAGGGATGACCAAAGCTCGATACTTTTCTGAGAAATAAAAATTTTTCAATGGATGATGCTAATTCCATCAATGAGGCAATAAAGATTATCTATTGAAAAATTTTCATTAGAAAAGTATCGAGCTCTGCCCATCCCTGCGTAGAAATAATTCGACAAGTTCAATTGAGTGTCAGTTCCAGCGATTTTCAATCGTACGAAAAGTGAATAGTTTAGTGTTTTAAATTTATAATGTCATTACAAAATATTTTTTTAAAAATGTCGGTGCGGATGTATTTTCTATATTAAAAATGAAACCTCTAATCAATTAATCGGAATAGAGCGCATTATGCGAAGTTGTATGAGGTATGCGCCTAAAAGAACAGCAATAAAATATCAATTCAAACATGTGAAAAAACGGCCGCGTTGTCGCTCGTTTTTTAAAAAAACGGAAAAAATATAAAATAATGGTTTGTTTTCTGGACCGAAAAAATACAAGGTTTTTCTTTCAAAAGATGAATATCCGACGTAATTTATCTGGATGCGTGAGTGTATATGGAAAAAAAATGTGTGAACGACAGAGAAACGATGGTTGAAGGACGAAGAACTCGCGCGAAGCGTCCATTAAGGAGGTGCCCAAGAGCAGGAAGTTTAATGTGCACCAGAGACTAACCTCCCGACTGCGTATTAGCCAGCTACATTTTATACCAAGCCACGAAATACTTTTAACGTTCTCCGCGGTACTTGTTGGGCTTTTTCACAAGTGCAGACTCGGTCGCATTACACTCGCCCGTTCAACACGCTCCAGCATCGTTTTATTTATTTAATTACTAATTAGGACGGACTCTGCGTTAATTGGCTTATGTCTGAGGTTTTTGCTCTGGGACCTCATCCATAGCTGCTTCTGCACACTCGACTATTCTCTCTCCGGATCCAACTTGGATGACACAATTGAGAAAAAAAGGCGAGAATAACTTCCTCCTTCATTTCTCTCCCGCTCATAATGTTTTCTTCATTTTTTTACCTTTCAAAATGTATATTTTTACCTTTTTAATCCCTCTCAAACTTGTTCATATTTTCATATGGGATAAAATTTCATGTGACAGTTAAATTCTTTGAGCTTGATAAAGATTTTAAATCTTGACGAAAAAAAAACTAAATAGCTAACTCTGAACGTCGTGTGCACGGCAAAGTCACTACCGGTTTTCCTCCAGACGTAACAGCCATTGAACGTCCTTATATGTTTCCGGACTTTAATATCGTTTAGCCGAGTCCTTGGTCGTTTTATAACGTGCACAAGAGATTCGTGCACATCCTGTATTGCGGACGGGCCGATAAAGAGACTCGTATAATATTATCATGTAGTGCCAACTTGTTATTGAATTGTATCAGACGTCGCTAACCCATTCCCATTTTCTTCATATTTACATTTACATTTTCTTCGCGACTTTGAAACGGTAAAAAAATGTTTAATTTTAAAAATTACATAATATTTTCTGCTACAGAATTATACTAATAAGTAATAATAGATTTTTATATAAATTTACATATAGGATTATATTTTGCAATAATAATGTATACATTTGAAGTAGATCTAAATATACTTTTTTTTAATAAATTGACAATATATAAAGATACTATTTCTGGAAATTGAATCAATGTCAACAGAGTCTGAAAATTCATTTAGTACTAAAATAATTTAGTTGTATATTGATGGTAAAATCTATATTTATTTTCTCTCAGTGCAGGATAGAATTAATGTGAAATTTGTGGAGAAAGTATTTCTTCAAGTTTCGCTCGAATACCTCTGTGGTAAATTGATATAGAATGAATTTAATACTTCAATATTTATTCTGATTTTCAATCAAAACTTTTAGATTGTCTTGCGAAAGGTCTTTTGGTGTTTTTTGTGGTTAAAAAAGTATAGCCCCAGAAACGTTTAATTTGACATCAATGCTGAATGTAAATTTTTGACAACTCGCTCTTTAATTTCGCGAGAGGTAATATTGAAAGAGCGAGGACGAAACTGAAACGTGTTCGTGCGTTCGTTTGCGACATTATATTTGAAAGTTAGCTGGGATGAGAGGGTAGAAGTGTGTCTGGTTGAGCTCGCACGTACTTGGTGCCATCGAACATTCTTGGCGTGCATTCATATCTGGATATCATATCCTTTTGCCTCTCTTCGATGTACCGCCCGGAGTCTTGGAGGTTTTCCCGTGCGCCTCTCACCGAATATTTCCAGCGCGTATGAAACGCTCGGAGCAAGAGACACTGCTTAACTTAGTCGCTTTATCGTGTTTCGCCTCATCGAACCGTGAATCCAACAGGAAAGCACGTACGCCAGAAAAGCCATATCATATAGACAAGTTACCCGGCGAACAACGATCCACTTTCCGCACTGAAATACGTGAAACGCTTATTTCCACCACCCCTTATTCTTATACATAGATGAACTCTCTGTTTTCCTCCCGATGAAAATTTTCGCCCGTTCAACGAAACGAGGAGTCTTATTTTTACCGTCAAAACGTTTTCCTGCTCCGATGTAATAGCTGATCTGCTTCACAACAGTCCTCTCAAATGTTCCAACATTTTTCCTGCTATTTTTTTTCCTTCTGATCGAAAGTGACATTTCGGGTGACTTGCTTAATTTTTTACCCAATTTTCCACTCACACACTCGTAATTTGAACTCAGAATTCGTGCGTGAGCGTAATTAAGAGCGAATAGGGTGCATGGAGTGAAGAGGATGGGGGGGGGGCGAGGTTCTTAACGATCCATGGATTATTGGGCAAATTTGAAGCATTCACATTCCCCTGGCACAACTCCACTTCATTACCGAGTCGATGGAAGATAGGCCGTTTAATGATACATCCCTCCCTATTTTCTATTTATCATAAATGGAATGAATCAATTGATCAATTAGTTATTTGCAACCAAGCTACGAATTATCCAGTATATAGAGGTGAAAAAAAAGAATATCGATTAAATTGCGAGAGCTCGCATTGATTTCACATTTCCTCGTGATTTTGCAGTACGATTCTCGTTCAATAACTGCCTGCGTTGATAGATTTTGTATAAATAATTAAATCAAATATTCGGCAAATATAATTAATCGAAAATTTTATTCAAAATTAAATACTCGACAATGAGGGTCAAGGTCGATCGGTATGAATTTCATAAAATAATTCTTCTCTGTTGGGTTATAAAAAAATGCTAAATATTGAATTTGAAGATGGGTTTTTCTCCCGCTCGCTTTTACAGGCAATTTTCAACGCTTCTTGATGTAGCAAACGTGCATATGCCGTCGAGTGCCCGCCGTATATCTCACGGAATTGTGGGGAGCGAGATAAAAGACAAAAAGAGACAACGAGAGGCAATCAAAAGCAGGGAGAAAGCAACGGGGCGAGGACAGCGCGAGAAAGCGAGATATAGAGACGAGGATATTTCCTCATGATGCCAAGTAGAAATACGCGTATAAACGTCACGTACATTTGGCGATATTGTTTATTCGGTCTCCCGGCACTAGACGTCCACTCTCTCCGATGAAATATATCGCCCGAGAGCTTTCGCTCGAACGACATGCGTACGCCAACGAAATACTTCTATCCTGATGCGTTTTGTTAAAGGATTTATCTTTCATGACTCAACGCATATCCAGTCAAATTTTATCGCTCGAAATCCGAGAAGCGTTATCGTAATTTCAACCTCCAAACCAGATTCTTTCTTGTCCAAGGCGTTTTATCACTTTGTTTTATTTTATTTTTCTAACCAGAAAATGTGCTAACTTTTCTCCCTTTTGAGCTTTTTATTTAATTCTCTTACATTTACCGTAAATAATAGACCGGCAGAAATGTAAAAAATCCCTGTCGTGAATTGTACATATAAACTGCGAATGGACCTAGTGAAATACTGCTCAATTTGCCTCCACTTCCTGTTAAGTGAATAAACATTCTCCGTGTAGCCTGAATAAATATTATCCAAGCTTGAGCAATTTTCTGGTAATACAAACAGTTTAATTTGATTTTATAGGACTCATAGTATATACATGTATTTCAGATAATAGCGAAATCTTGAGAATGCTATATATAACACACTCACGTATTCTGACATGGCAATCTCGCTTCAAACATTTATTTTCTCCATTGTAATATTAACAAAAGATGATATATTACGCATTCGCGAATCGTAAAACTTTTGTAAAGTAAATCATATTATTTCCACTCGTTATTGCATGATGGTTATTTCTGTATTATCATTTTTTAAATAATTTTCAATTTTGTTTCCAATAAAATTAACTGATCAATTAGTGTACCATAAATTTGATTTCTAGCTCTTGAAATTCGTTGTCAACGAAAAACGTCATAAATAAATATCACATGTGCTGCTTCTATAAAATGAATTATTTATACGTATAATCGTGATGAATATAATACGTAATAATAAAGTAACATTTTTAATTCGAGTTTCTATTCAATAGATATTCTTGCTGAGGAAAAAAGAATAATTTTTTTATTTGCGATTAATTGAAATACATTTTCGAGGCTTTCTCAAAACAACTGAATTGTCCCGAGTTAGTTGAATTCCAGCATTAATGATTTATGAACGTGTATTATATTCAATGAGACTGGAAATTAGCCAGAAGGCGAGGAAAATTTATCTTCCGGGTTTAGGAAAAGTGTGTTTCAGAGCGATTGCCTCATAGTAACCGATTAATAGAAGAAAACAAGTGAGAGAGAGAGAGAAAGGTCACTTGCTTTTGTGGGGCAATTAGTGGCTAGAAGTGGTTTCGCAAGCTCGCAGATTTTCTCTGAGAAATTAGAAGAGATGAATATGTGTATATATGTATGTATGTGTGTCTCCTAAACATTCTCTCAGAGCATTAAGCTCTCACGACCGGCCTGTATTTTACTTTTGTCCTCTTGCCTTCTACCCTCACCCAGCGAGAAATGTCTCTGTTACCAAAAAGCCACCGGAATATCATAAATTGGTGAGATTCTCTCAAAGGAAGTTCGGGTGCTATGTGAAAATATGCCAAAAGGAATAAAAGTAATTTTATGCATTAGAAACTGACTTTTTCTGACTACAAATACGATAAAAAATCTTTCCGATTTATTATTTAAAATTTTTTTTGCTATCTTGAAAAATTGTTAGTATAGTTTTCAACGTTGAAATATAGATTATATTAAAATTTAAAAACTACTGTATAAAATAGCATAAACCTTTATTTGAAAAAGTAAAAATCAGTGTAAAATGGGAGTGAAAATACACAGAAAATATAGCAGTAAAGTTAGCACGGGGCATTTTTTTTCTTAGTGCACCAACATCTTATCAGCGCGTATTTGGTGATGCAAATCTGTATGTGTATAAGTACAGAAGAAAAGTGGAAAAGGGCTCGGGACGATGAGTACTTGGGGGAGCTTTTACGGCATATAATGCGCGACTAGATGGGCAACGATGTATCTAGATCACCGGAATCTCTTATACGGCCGTTCGTGCTATCTCGGAAAGCTCTCTCGTTGCGTCAAGACGGGGCTGAAAATGAGACGTGCGAGTCTCTGGAACTCGATGGTCTCACCGCTTTCGGCTTTAAGAGGACCTCCAGCAGCCTCTCGTGGACATTCGAAGTCGAAAAAAGCACACGAGACGAAATGAGCAACTCGCCGAATCTCCGGAGACGACTTGAAAACAATAAAAAATATTTCTAGACGTGTTTTTTTCATCACGTCCAGCAGCATCGCCGACGAGAAAAAGACATAAAAATGTCTGCGGAGATGAAAACCCATCGGAAAATCTCGCTTGTGGAACCTCGAAATTATTCATGTGATTGATGCCGGAGGGAAAAAACGAGAGGCGTCGCTCCCGGCGGGAGTGATAAAGTTCAAAAGTTTGAGAAGGTATAAAGTGATACCGCGTGATAAAGTTCTCCGTATGGTTAACATATCTTTTGGAAGTAAAGGCAGAGAAAAAATCGCTCCGGGCTGATGTTTATGAGATCTGTTGCGAGGGATCAAAGATATGCCCGAAATCGATGTTAAATCTCGTGACAGCTTTTCTCGACGAATTTTCCAAGTTTCTTCCTTTCGTGCACCTCTCGGCACTCTCGGGTAAGTGCACCGGTAATAAACTTCGTTTTAAGATCTCCGAGTGCATGTTTCATTCGCGTTTGCGTATCCACATAGCACATCGCTGCGAAATATCTGATGGCTCTCGAATATGCGCGAAATGCACGAATATAAGATTTTCTTCCGCGTCTCGTGTACGATATTCTTCACCGAGGCCATATTTTCGAGCTCTCCGAAATTCAGGACGATATTAAACCGATGCGCGTTCGCGCGACGAAAATGCGCAGGAAGTGACTCGAAGCTCTCAGGCATCGTCACAAAGTTTTGATCTCCAAGTGTCTATATACACTCGCGATGAGTGACGGTAAGTCGAAATCGAAATTGGGAAACCGGATACGATACTTTGTCAAAATATGCTATATGTACAGGCAAGAGAATGAAGAAACTTTTCCGATAGGCATCCGAAAAATCTGAAACGAATAAAAAAAAGTAAAATAGAGAGGAGACATTTTATTGTCGAGAAATTGAAAAATTTGTCAAGCCCCCGAACGTGGAAGCTTGGATTATCTCAGCGGCGTGAAACTTTTGACTCGAGTCAAAGATCTCGCAATTTTTCTCTCGTCTGACCTGAATCGCTGTCGGGAAAAGTTTAAGTTTATTCCCTTCGGAAAACTGTGCACAAAGAGGAAAGACTGGAACATCGAATATAATATTTTTCCTTTTGCGCGTCTGGAAAAACGAGCGAAAGTGGAAAAAATTTAGTGCGCGAAAATTTAGCGTCTTGCTATGACTGTATTATTTCCACTTAGCAACAATGAGTCCCGTGACAGAAAGAACATTTCCATTAGAAAAACTTTTCCGTGAATACTTTTTTACCTATAAAAAATATACTCTGGGTATTAAAATCTATATAATTAAATAGTATAGAGATGTAGAATCGAGCTGTGAACTTTTGTTCACCGTGCCTTAGACTTGATACAAACTTTTCGTAAAATTTGCACTGTTGAGTGCGTGGTGGAAACTTGCAAAGGAGAAGAAACTTTTAAGAGCATTTGAAACTTTTGTCATTGTCTCTACGACTCTTTGTACGTGTATATTTTTACTAAAATGTTTTAACACGCGTGACAATTAACTCTTGTGTTCTCTGTCAATAATAAATATTATACTTTTATTCTTCCGAAACCTCTTTGTCGTGTTTCCCGAAACAAACATTTGGCTAAAAAATCTGTTATTTAAAATATATTACGAACACGTTCGTAAATTTATCAACGATGTGAAATATACATTTTCTGCGGCTTTTAGCCTGATCCCAGGTCTCTTGAGCGTAGTCATATCCGAGAATCCTTCGCTCCGTTTATTACGTCACCTGGATCAACAGGAACCATAAAGACAGCTCATTTCCGTGAAAAGCTCGTTCTGCTGGAGTGTCGCACCTGTATAAATTTATGAGTATACGTATACGTGTCAACCTCGACGTCCGTTCTAAAATTCAGATTTTTTACGCATTTGTTTTAATATTTACGAAAAGCCAGGCAAAAAAGTGATTCTGCGGAGATTTTTTAGGGTGTCTGCGGTGGAGCTTGTAAAATGATTAGGCAATCACCTTTGAATCATTATTGTAATTTCTCAGCCTGGGGAAAAAAAGAAGGACGATCGGTTGCGGAAATTTTCACGTTGATAACCCAGATGCGGTGTGCCAAAAACGCCCGCAAGGAGTTGCGAAAGTACGTGATGATGTCTTGATATCGTCGTTCAACCGTTAAACAACGAGGAGAAAAGTCACGTTCGCATTATCGAGTTTCCTCCGATTTTTCCGTTTATATCTCAATGTAACTCGCAATATATTTTTTTTTTCATTCATGCAGTTAATACGAAGGCATATACCGGACTCGTTACAGAGACTCTTAAGATCTGGATGAAGCTGAAAAGAGATGAATCGACGACAAACGAACGTTGAGGGCATCTCTAATAGATGCAAAGCAGCCGAGGATTTAATCCGGCAATTAAGCACTCTTGTATAACGACCGAGAGGCTTTGATCATGTGTACATCCGGGGAAATTTATATGCATATATACGCTCTGAAGTTGCTCCGCTTATTAGGGAAGATTTCTCATCATCTGTGCAAACGCAGTGACACATCAGCAGAAGCTCCCGAGGACTCTTCCCCGCTCCTAAGATCCGTTGAAATTTTCCGCCCTACTTGACCTTTCTTTTATGCATAATCTGCATTTCTTCCACTCTTCATTAACCATGCAAATTATCTATAGAAAGTACATCCAGCAAAGATGAAAAACGTCTTTTTTACTTAGTGAGTTGATGTTTTACGAAAATTGATTTTTTCTAATTTATTGATGGTTACCTTGCGTAACATTTTTTCGTTTTTTTTTAAATTAATAAAGTTTTCGTTCAGACAAATTGAAATATAAATGCCACCATACTCGCACCTAGCTTCTCATAGGTAGAGATAACTCGGAAACTCAGATCGCGAGAGCAAGAAGCGGGAGAAGATGAAAAATCATTTTCGACCGTGACCCTATTCATTCGAATGTCCGCGAGTACGTTCCTTCGAAAGCGGAAACTTTTCACCGCATTCGCGACAAGTATGACTGTACTTCGTGAAGAAAACTACTGTGGAAACGGAGTTAAAGTTTCGAAGCCGTTTCTCCTTCAAACCGCATAGGTACAACTATCGCCAAGTCGAGAATCTCGACAATTTTTCGTGAGAAAGTGTTCGATTGATTTCTTCTGACCATATAGCCAGTTCCAAACTTTTCTTGGATATTCTCTTATATAGTTTCTTATATGTATGTCACTTTTCACATTGATTTTACGTCAGTTGGCTACGATTCACGTTTTAAATAATTAAACTGAATTTGAAACAAATCTGGCGTTGTTAAATGACTCGCCGATTTAGAAAAGCTACAATCGTTCGACTGATTTGAACGAACGTGACTGAAAACCACGTTTTCCGCTCTGGAATCACCCCGGCGATAAACGGCACGAATAAATAACGCCTTTATAACGGTTTCATGACGAATTCGTGGTGTTATTTCATCCAAAGAATTATTGAATTTTCACGGAAGCGTAAATTTCCGTGGCTTTCGACCGATGATTGAATTCTCCCTTTGTGCATTCTGACATTTAACCAATAGTCGAGCGAACACTTTGACCCTCGAATTCGCCGAATTTTAACGGAATGAAAAATTTTACATTCCACATTTTTTTTTCTATAGAATTCTTGAGAGGCCTTTTCCCCACTTTAAGCGGTGATTCGTCAAAATAAATATTAATTTAAAGAGTGAATAAGGACTTTGATTTTTTTTGGATTTACACGGGAATACCTTTTCAAATATTTTTTCTATTGAAAAAAGTATGCGTAACCCCGAGGTGCCAATTTTTTGAGAGACGAAAAAAATGGAGCATATATCGTGCGCAGTTCGAATAACTAAAAAAGTTTGTTCAAAACAGTCCGAATTTTTGTATGCCTGGAGGAAAGATGAGAAGACCTGGCGAGAATTAGAGATGGAGAATAAAAGGTATTACTCGAACCCAGCCACGAGCAAATATATTTTTAAGTGGCATACCTCTTAACTTCCCATTGAGTCAATGGGAAGACAAGTTCCAAACAACGCTCCTCTCAGGCTGAAACTACTCATCGCTGGGGGATGGCGTGTGGGAAAGGGGAAAAATACGAGCCACTGGAACGAGCGAGATAAGTAGCTCGTTTCTGTATATGAGTCCCTCCTTATTCAACCTAGCGAAAAGTTATCCGCTTGTTGTCTACTCCGTCATTACTCCACATCGAAAAATTGTCGCCGGTTAATGGAGTATTGATTTATCAGAAGCTTGCCTGATACAAAGTCTACTGATTCTCATCAAGCGGAAGAGAAAATATACTCTGAAACAATATACTACCGTCAGCAACAAATAAACGCTATTTTCTATTCAAAATAGGAAGAATGTTAACATAAATAAAAAATAAAGAAAGAGATGAAGCATTATGATAAAAATGTATGTGATCATTAAGAAGAATATAATAATGAGATAAGATTTAAATAACTGTAAAAAAAGAATAGTAATAAGTGTAAAAAAAAGTGTAAAAAAATGTGAAGTGAGATTCCACGATTTACTGTCTGAGAATTTCGACACGTGGATGCTTAGTTGAGCCTCAAAACGACGAATAAAGCTGGACGCCTGGAAAAAAGAAGGAGCGTTTGGTAAAAATAAAATGTGTATTTTTATTCCGCTCACTTTTCACTCATAAATGGATCGTACAGCTTTTTTTCATCAGCACCAAAGAGTGAAGCTCATTTCGCTTCAAATGCGTCACGGTCTTTTCCTTGGCTCAGCTTTTCCAAGTGTCAAGAAAAAGTATACAGAAGACGAATGCTCTTGTTCGGTATTTCACGCCTCGTGTCATAAAACAATGCGACGAAACAAATGGTCTTCGCCAGATGTATATTTATAACCACGAATAGGAAAGGGTGCACGAGAAAAAACGGAAGTACGCTTCTTACAAAACATACCAACCCGTATTACGTATCATCCAGCAGAGAGGAATGAAAAATTAAAAAGAAAAAACAGAAGAGTACGAAAATAATATAGACTCTTGTACAACGTTATTACGAAATTTTTCTGCCTTTTTATTTTCTGAAAGATGAGCTTTGTAATATAAAAATGTACTGCGTCTGACAACACGCGGACTCTTACCACTGTGCTTCGAGCAAAAGTATGTCTGGTACGATGCATCTCTGTTATTCTCAGCTCTGCACATCATCCTTTGTCTCGGTGAAAAAAATCTAATGATTAAAAAATTCGGAAAAATATACAGTTTTTGATTTAACTCAACATAAAATAGGATGCCATTTTATATAAATGTTGATATAATAAATGGGAGCCTTTGCAGTTTTTGGTTTTCACAATAAAGAAAAGTACAAGCATGGCAAGATTCTTTATTTCACTCGTAAAAGGCAGCAAGTATCACAATTATGTTTCCATGTTATTGTATGCATTAATGTGTCTTATTCCTTTTTTCACGAGTCCGGAGTATCGCGGTAATAATTTGAGAAATGAGAGTCTCGAAAGGCTTTACGACGCTCAACGGCAGAATAAAATTCTTGAAATTTGCCCCCGTATTCACTTCACCGACCACGCTGTTTTTATATTACGTTGCGTGACTTTCTTCTCCGTTTTATAACTAGTAGGTGAGAAAGGACGAGTTGAGGAAATTTTCAATTATCACTGAACGCGCTCGCTTTTCACTATTGTCGGATAACAACAGCGAAATATTTTACGTCCGAGGGAAGCCCATGAAACACCCTCAACAGTTTTCTTCTTCCTTCCGGCTACCTCGCTCGTCTCGCAATTTTCCTCCTTCTCGAGCCTAGTAATTAAAAAAGTAAGGAAATTTCTCACCCCGTGAATATAGCTCTCTATTTTACGATGGAATGAATATCTGAGAATTAATTGAGAATAAAATTGTGTCCCAGAAAGAAGAGTCGAAAGAATTGAGATAGAAATAAGAAGAAGAAGAAGAAGAAAAAGATGAAGCGAAAGCTCGCAGTAAAAATAGACGAGACAGAGCCGACGTCGACGAATGACGGAAACCTGCGGCAATCACGTCGCGGATGAATTATTTCATCGTAATCTGTAGATTGCGATGAGTATCGTGATACAATGCCATTGGGACATATTGAGAATCCCGCGGGGAAGAATACGTGATTTCTGAAATATGCGCTTTTTTATGAAAAGCTTTCGATCATTTTTACAATCACGCTATGTTTTACAGGAAAGACTTGCCATTTCCCGCGGTTTTACGCGTTACAGGCCCTCCAGTACAAACATTTGCAGTTTAGTAGAGAGACACTCTGCAAGGGAAATAAAATTTTAGCGTCCCGTTCGACAGGATATGAGAAAATCCGAGATGGATCATCGATGGATATGAGGTTTCGCCATATCACTCTCACATGCACTCCAATATTTTTCAAGCTACAAATCGTTCCAATTTCCTTCCTGCGTTTTATTCCCTTGTTACTAACGAAAAGCAATAATTTCTTCGCTACCACGATAAATATATGACTTTAGAGGTTTTGCGAAATAAAATTAAACAATATAATGTGCGTATATCTCGAAAAGTTGAACGCAAATTTAATGGCGATTGTTCTTACGTTTTCTATGCCAGAAACCTACTTGCGCTTTTTTTTAAACCGGAAGCACAATTCTGAAACTTGAGGACAAAGGCATGTTGCATTAAAGTTTGACTTGTGTACTTATGAATTATTAAACTGGAGGTAAAAGCCTTAGAAAGGTGGAAATTACGCTTGCATATCTCCTCCTCATTACTTTATCTCGGTCACAAAGCAGCCTCGACGTATACTCGCAAGATTCTTTTCATAAAAAATTTTCAACTGTAAACCTCGAAAAATGATATTTTTCGAAATTTTTTTAATCTCAACCCATCAATGTTTTTCATCCGCGTAACTTTCAATCGTAATGGAAAAATATTGTGTAAAATATTTAAAAAAAAAGAGAATTTATCGTTGAAACTTTATGAGAAAAAGAATGAGGGTAAAAATAGCTGTATAAACCTTGTTTCCATTGAAATTTCGCCGCCATAGTAATTTATCCGAGATTCAAAGTAGTAACGCGTAATTTTGCATCCTCGGGGATAATAAAGGGTCCAGAGAGCGAAGCCCCACGCGCGTTATACGTAAGTTAAACTTTCAACGTTGAACGGATTAAAACTCTAGTGTTTCAGCAACTTTATTTACCAGGATCGTGTATGGTCACTTCAGAAGCTTATAAATGCATGAATGCATATATTTATAAAAAAACACCCTGGGGTAATTAAGTCTCATTAAAATACGTGAAACATATTTTTCTCATCCTAAACTCCAGCTCATCCGCACGATTTCGAGAATTTTTTATCAACATAACTCTTTAACGTCTTCCCAACTCAAATTACATCGGAGCCGTGTAATTGCACTTCAAAATTTTAACAACAGTTTAAATTTCATAACTCGTTTAATCCGTGCGGACCGTCGTTGATTAAATAATCTCGGAGAAAAATCCTCGAGATCAATTGTTCGAGAGGAAACAGGAAAATGAAATGGAGCGTTGTCGTGGCAGCGATTGACATATATACTTTTTGCTCCCAGATTCGCGTGACTCCGTCCGGAAATCCGAGGAGCTTTTTCTTTCGGGAATGAGAAAAGCCCGGTGCAGAGAGCAAGAAAGTGGAAGATTGAAAGTTCGCGTGAGTCAGCTTAAAAGCGAACACGGATTGACAAATAAGGATAATTGAAAAAAAAAACGAGAGGCGACGTTTCGTTACTCTTATCGTTGAAAAATTCCAATGAGGAAAATCTTCGTGACCCCCGTCAAGATCCCGTCACAAATTTGCATTAAAGTTAAACCAATTACCGGATAATGACGCGCTCGGAAAACCAGCACGGTACTTATTTCAGCAATCGATTTAATTTCGAAAAGTACCGCTCGGGACGACAAGCGTTTAGCTCAAATTGTTTATCGAATAATTAATCCGCATTTATCCGGCGATACATTATTATCATATTTAATACACCGTTGCAATGACTCTGTTTTTGTAGAAAGAAGAATATTCGACCGCGGATTGGTTAAAACGAATGGACTTTCATCCAACGTCAATTTTAATTAATCCACTTTTATTCGCGCCTCATTCGCAATTACGTACCGTAATGAAAATTGTTTCGAGCGCAGTTTCATAATCTACAAATTATTTATCGCGTTAATCAAACTCAAAGTGCGTTTACCGCATATTCGATGACGATGAGGTTAAAGTGTATACTATGTACGGTAACGATTTACGATTCCTTTTATTCGAAAAATATTCTCCCGGGCCGATCGCGCGGTTACATCGATTTCCCATTTGGATCTTGAGCTTTTGCCGCGAGAGGTCTCTATCCGTTCGTAAATCCCAAGCAAGATGATTTATTAGAAATTTTCGTGAAGGCCGCGAGAGACCGGAGGCTTTTTATCGTCGGCAAGTTTACCGTAACGTTATTGCTATAAATCTGCGAAAGAAAGTGTAGATCCGAGCTCCTCTTTTAATGCAGAAAATCGAGAAAGAGAAAATTTAAAGAAAATAAAAAAAAGAGAGTAGAAAAAAGTGACTGGCCGGAGTAAGAAGTATATATAAAAACGTACCAAACGTACGTCTTTACTTTCGTTTCGTTCGATCACGAGTCATTAAAGCCCGAGGCTTATCGTTTTTCGACAGGCGTTAAGCAAACATTTTATGGCCAATCGCTCGTTCATGCCGCCAGAAAACATTTCTTTCCATCCTCCAAACGTGGAAAAAAAATTTGCAGTGAAATTCGCATCAGATGAAATTGAAAAAGAAAACGAATGAAAAAAACAACCGCCCCGGTGACAGTTTTCATTCGAATTTTATTTTCAAAGGGGTTGTAACGTAAAAAAATTGTTTTCACATTCGTAAAAAGTGATATGATGAATTGAATTGTTGTCTGCGTACTCGCTGGCATACACACGTCCTATTACATCCTATTGCCTCTTCCAGAAATCGCTTTTTTTACGATCTTCCGAAATTTATATGGCTGAGTTTGAAAGCGGACAACGGTGCGAGAAAAATAAAGAAAAAGGATTATATCTTTAGTTTTATAGTTTATTGTCGTATAAATATACTTTATAAAACCAATCTGATCACTCTTTCAAGATGCGAAATTGCAAGCTCTATACACGTAAAATTAATTAATATAAGAGAAGTTTATTGAAAGCAGTTTTTTCTCTCAATCAAATTACAGATCGATTCAATGTTTTCCTCGTTTTTTCGAGTTTCCTACTTCCAAGAGTATCATACATAGACTTTCGTTGAAATATATAGAGATGCACAGTTGTTGAAAAGAATTGTGAAATAATTTATAAATTGAGAAGCCAAGAGGTTTATTGGTAGAATAGCATTTGGGCAAGTACAGCAAAGAGGTCAAAGCAACGTGGATGAGAAAAATGAGAAGGAAAGATCCCGTGATGGTAGCGTTGTCGAAGACATTCAGCTCTCTGCTCCGTTAAACCGTTCGCAGAGGTTGGGCGAAATCGAATCAGTAACGGATGGGTAATTTCTTCCAGGGACAAAGCGCTTTTCCAAGACCGCGGAGCCAAGTCCAACTTTGCCTCTTTCCTTCTTTTGGTGTACACGGCTCGCGGGAATCATAATCTCGTTTTCCGTCTCTACCTACGCTTTTTTCACTATTGTTCTTTACCGAAGGGAAAATTTTTAACGAACGGGCCCGTTTTTAACATTTCGATTTCGATGTCCGACTCCATTAATTTCTAATTGCTTATTCGCCTCGAAGGATGTCCGGAGGAAACTCGAAGAAAGTATAGATACACTGAGAGAAATAACAATAGTAAAAATTTTATTATAAAACTGACAGCTATATTATTATTTTAGAACTGAATATGTTTTTAGTATAAAATGAAATATATTTATTTAAATAAAATTTAAAATAAATAAATTTATGTAAAAAAATATAATATTGTTATGTATTTCGTAAAATTACGTATAATTTCCGTAAAATTTGGCGTAAAATTTTGTCGACTGTCACAATTTATATCATAAAATATATTTAATCATAAAATATGTATATGATAATAACTACACTTGTTATTTTTATATGATGGACTACCATGCTTTTTTCTCAATGAAGAATTTTCGTTGAAATAAGCAAACTCGAAAAATTCGAATTATAATCGGCGTTCTTTCGGTTTCGATTGAGAAAAGTTTTCTCAAAGAATTACAAAGTTCCGATGATACGATTTAGTTTCGAGTCGGAATCATCTCCCGATGCTTCTCCGCTTATCGCTCCACCTTTTTCCTTCCTTTTTATTTTGAGGAATTAACGTTTATTAATCGGACTATAAAATGTCGAATGGCGGCGAAAAAGCGATAAAAAGTCTCGGAGCTGTTCTCGACGAAGATGACGACGATCTGACTAGGAATTTCTCCAGTGCTTATTCTTCTTATCTCTCGCCCTCGTTTATAGCGCTCTTCGCTTTTCATAGGCTTTTTCAGTATTCAGACCAACCGCGAATTTCTCGTGTATTCCCTCTTTTACAGTTCTCGCGATTATTGCTTGCGTTTCGAATTTCTGACTCTGTCAGATATTTTCTTCGAATGTTTGTTGAGATTATCTTAGATCAAAAAATTTTATGGTAAAAATAAAAAATAATAAAGTTAATCTTGCGTACGTTTTTGAACTTGGAAAAATATTCTTACAGGTAGTACCTCAATCCTTTATATTTTCGAGAAAAGCATTTTCTCAAATCCGTTAAAAACAGTTGTTCAAAGCGAAATTCTTGCTCTACCTAGGTAGTATAACGGAAAAGACTTATGTTCGCCATTAAATACGAATGTAAAGAAATAAAGGGAAAGAATAGAGAGCGTTCGCATACAAAAAGGAAAGAAGAAAAGGCACCGAACCCCTACTACTCTTACAGTCAGTAAATTTATCGTTTCCCTTTGACCTACAAACATTTACTTTATAAATCATGTTTTAGATGACCTTTTTTACAAAAAAAAATAAATGTTACTTAGCCACGTGTGCTGTCCACGCTAAATTTTAATTGAAACGCTACAGTAATTTAAAGTAATAAAATCATAAGCCTACGAAACTGAAACAGGTTGGTGTCACATGGTCGAGCCATGAAGCTTGCCAAGGGTTCACTTTATATCCATTCTCTCGCTCTTTCCAAGTGGCGAGAGTTAAGGATACACGCCCTCCAACAGGCGTGTTTACGCTTGTATACTTATTCCCCTCAGCTCCGACGAAAATCAGCTTACGCGAAAACGTTGCTCGGATTAATATAATTCTCGTTGCCAAGAATATTTTAATCCCCGCTCGTTTAGTTCCCCGTCCGCGCCGGCTGATTCATTATTTTTTCCAATTTCGACTCGAAGCGTTGTTACAAGGAGAATATATAAAAAATTTCAAGAACTGCAACCTTTTCTGCGAAACAAAAACTAATATAACAAAAAATTTATAAAAATGTTGAGAGTCTCGATTTTCAATTGATCGATTCGGTTGTTACTGCTCCAAATAATTTTGATGAAGAATTACGATCCAATTTATCCCGATACCCGCGGATACACAAAAAAATTAATTACATTTTTCTGGAGCAGATCAGGATTGAATCTAATAAGTAATATACTACAATTCAGTTGTCATATAGATTATTCGATTTGGTATCGCTCGCTCTGGAGAATTGTTAAAAATGTTCATAAGACCACCACAGTGCGGAGTCTCATTTTCTCCTCGCCTCGTTCGCCGCAGAGCGGATAGATTTAACCTCGCTTCGAGTTGCGTCCCAATTGTTGGTCCCATCTCAGGGGATTAATAGCGGTGAGGCTATCCCTTGTTTATCTCGACTCGATTAAACTTCCCCGAACTTACGATTCCGCTGTTGCTATTTTCCATCATATCACATCCTCATTTTAACCTTTCCATTAAAGTAGTATCAACATTCTCAATTTAATTCAAAAAATGAATAAAATACATATTGTATTCTCTCGATAGTTTGCATGATTTATCAATTTTTTGTTTGGATCGCAGACCTGAACAACGTCCAATTACCACCTCTGCGGGTACCGCATCTCAGACATCATCACGTAACCCACTGGGGTCCGTATTTCGAAAACGCCAAGGGTCAATGGATCAATGGATCGCAACACGTCGGTCTTCACCTCGGAGCGACGGCGATGCTCGACTGCCGAGTCGCGATGCTCGACAGAAGAACGGTAATTTATTTATTTTTTTTTTATATAGAGCTCGCGTTCATCACTTTTTTCCGTACTAGGTTTTTAAGCATGAGTTCATTAAAGTATGTGTAAACATCGTGAAAAAAATTTTTCAATTTTTTTTTCACTAAAGGAAGTGCATAAAATTGTAATTTTCGTCAATAAATATCTCGAGTTCTACGTATATATAGTGAAACCTCTCAAAATTTAGTATAAATATGCAAACCAAAGCGATAAAACGATACAACTGTATAGTACATACCATTTAATATGCAGCAATGAATAAAACATTTTTAAATGTCGGAAAATGTTGGGTAATGGGGCAATGAATGTGAATAATGGATATTCATTGATAAATATTCGCTATTTTTTAAAATAATCGTTTGTCAGGTCATGTGGGTGAGAAAGACTGCTGACAGACCATTGCTTCTGACACTCGGACAGGAAGTTCACATAACGGATCCTCGTTACAGCGTGGACTTTCAGTATCCGAATAATTGGAGATTAACGATCGCCTCGGTTCAAAAAGAAGATCGTGGGCAATACATGTGCGAGATCAACACGCATCCACCGACAATGCTCATTACGAACGTCACAGTGCTTGGTAAGACATTTATCGAAAATAATTATTAATAACGTAAACATAATGTTAATTACTAATTTGTTCTATTTGAAATTGTTTTTCTTAAGACGATGCCGCAGATCCCAGGCAGTTGGAAAACGCGATTGAATGGGCTGATCTTTGGATTTTTACGAAATATCAATAGTTTGTAAGTTTGAGCAAATCGCGTTTTGTGTCACGTGGTACATCTACGGCATCACCTTAATGAAAAATTTATAAAGCGAGAAAAAAATGTGTATATGTCACTAAAAATTTCACCGGTATATAAGTGAAATTTTTTTCGCACTTGTATGTTTATTCTGAAGTTTAAATCCATTTGAGGAATTGCTTTCGTGAGCATTCGAATCCTTTTGTGCGAAAATATATACATGTATAATATAAAAGGTGCGTATGTGAGTAAAGTTAGACAGTGAAAGCCAGAAAGACGAGGAGTTGCTTGCGGCGAGCTTTTGATCAGTCGTTGAAAAAGCTCGGAGCGCGGCCTCCTTCGTTTTTCTCGAGTTATGGCTTTGAGCTTCCATTCCGGAAGTCTATCGGACCACGGAGAGAGAGTCTGTAGGCAAATCTCACAAAGTATGTACGATATTCTATATGTATACGTCTTGGAATGAAGTAAAATATAGCGCGCCCGGTGGGAGTACGTCGTCGTCTCGTTTATTCCTGAAAAGTCTCACAGACTCGACGATGTACAGTAAAAGTTGAGCCTGAACCACCGACGAAAGTTTTATACTTGTGTACACTGAATACTGATCATCCAGAGAATTCCCAACCAGCGTGTATTCCCTCTGGTAAACTTTCTCCAAAGTAAATCACAGATGAAACTTCATTTCCGTCACAATTATCCCGAAATTGACTCGGTCTTATCAGAGAAAAAAAAATGTTTCATTTTCCAAAAATCTATCAAGCCCGTGAAAGGGAAAATTCATCGGAACGAAAACGTATACTCCGCGCATCCGAAATAATTCATACCTGATTCACTGAATTCGGCAATTAAAACTTTGCTCGTTTTTCATGCAAAATATCAATTTCAAAGCCTGAAGAAACTCTCCGGCAAGTGATGAAAACAATCTGCGCGTAGCATCCCAAGAATTAAACCTCTGCCCTTTGAGTAATCGAGAAATGGGAGAACATCGATCCACGACGAAAATGAATGCGGTAATCATTTTTTGAGTAATGACGAGTACAAAAAACACGACTGCGGACCTTTGGCGTGAGACGGCGTTATTAACCCGAAAGTAGAGGGAAAAAGGTGTTACAAATAGCGGTCGACGAAGAAGCACGCGAAAAAAAGAATAAAATATGTATAACGATGTAAAATGCAGACAAAGTACCGTAAAAAATCGTTCAAAGTAAAAACTAAATTATGAAACTGCGAAGAAGCCAATTTTCGAAATTCTCGATGTGTATTTTAGTTTTCGAACTTTTTTCTTCTCCACAATTTCATTTTTTGCCGACTCACCCCTTCATAACTATATACAAATATCGCGCCCCTTCTCTCGAATTTTCCCCTTTTCTTTTCTCCCCTTTTTGATGATAAAGTTATTATGCCATCGAGTAAAATCATGCCTCGATTTTTTCACGGCTTGAGCTTTAACAAAACGAAGCTGGGGTGGTTTTTTTTCATTATCGACAAAAGCTTGCCCGATTTCTTTCATACCCTGCCATTAGCAGTCCGAGTATTCGGAAAGTTTATTGCAAAAAGAATAAGGAGAGCCAGATTTCCCGTGCGCTCACCATTTTCCGACTGGCAAAATCGGCTGAGTCCCCCCCGCGATAAGTTTTGCGGAAAAAGCGTCTTAGCGGCGGCGATCCCTTTCCACTCTGAGAGCGACGCGGGCACAATACCACATTCGGCTGAACGGGAGCTTTCTTTTAAAAGTACATAGATATACGAGACAAAGCGCAAACGCGGTAGAAAAGTAGTCGATTAAAATTCCATCCTCGTGAAGATTCAATTACAATGAGAAGCTTGCTTAGATTTATCCACGCGAGAGCGAGTGGCACGATTACGCTTCTTCCAACGGGGAGGGGGAGCTCTTTATACTTCGTTGTCATGCACAAAACCGAGTCGGCGCTGCTGTTTTTTTGCCCCCGCTGCCTTGCACGGGCGCGCGGGCTCCTTTCTTTTTCCGCTATAAAGTTGTCCTGCACGTAACGCGTTCTTCTTATCTTTTCCGGGCTTATTTGTAAGCGCTGCTCGCACTCTCCGGTTCAGCTGCAACCGCTGGGTGGCTCTCGCATGTCCAAAACCTCCCGGCGTCCCTCTCTCACAACTCGAGAGCCTTATATTTTATCTTCTTTGCTCCACAGAGGGCAGGGGAAATAAGGGGAAGCTTGAAAAAAAGACCAAGAAAGAAGAAACGAAAATCAAAAACAACGCGATAAAAGAATAAGGTGGAGCGAGGGATGAAAAAAGCTGAAAAAGCATTGTCAAGTAGCCACCGACGAAACCTTGTCGGCCCATGTGGTGGCGGCAGGATTTTGATTAAAAATTTCTCTCGCTTACGGGGCTCACGGTGAAATGTAATTAAGAATTCATGCACCGGGAAAAAATGCAAAACCACCCGTTGCCGTACTCAAAGCTTTTCAAGGAGATATCTGGACAGAATTACATATACCTCAGTTCCTTGTTTTATTTTTTTTTTAAAGGAGCGATTAAACTAACCATTTTCTTCATGTTAAAAACAACGTATAATTTCATGTTCCGAGAAAATATTGACCAAAAATACAATTTGTACGATTTGTACTCAAATTTAAACTATAATCGTGAAGCCAAATTGAACGTTCGCAATCGATCGAAATATGTGATGCAACATGCTAACTTTCAATCTAACGTGTGCTTCATTTTGTCAGAAGATTCAGAAACTATCATTGAAAATTCGTTCCCAATCTGCTCTGCTGGTATGAAACGAACTCAATCTACATGAGAGCTAATCCTGCTTAATAAATCGAACTCGAGGCTCAAAACAATCTCTCTGAAAACCGATAATTATGCCTATAACGACGAAGCGGAGCTTTGTACCATTCGAACTATTATCCGGATGAATTCTGTTCGAATGTACACGAGACGTGCTCGTATATTTTGCTGAAAATGCCTGGAACGTTTAATTTTTATTTTACCATCAATAATCACAAAATCGTCAGCACTTTTTCCAAATTTGTCAAAAACTCTCGTTTGACCATTCATTTGTTTAAAAGATAAGTAGAGTGCGAAAGACAATAATATGTAATGAATTGAGCAAAGGCTATTTTATCGTTGAGATCGAGAAAATTTGACACGAAATAGCTTATGGATCCGTGCACGCGTGCAAGTCCGATGATTAACGTCCTAGAACAGAGAGACACGCGCGTGATAAATTCGGATCAACGTGGTTCCTGCGTTGGTCACCTGCAGAGATGACGCTAGGAGTGGTCGGGTTGTTGCGTTGCAGGTGAACTTCATGCGTCGATGTCATCCATTAAATCTACAAACAGTGGAAGACAAGAAGAGAAGAGCATCGAGCCAAACAGGGAGGTTAAGCGAGAGCGAACGACAGACATTTTCTGTGAAGCCGAAGCTATATTCATAGTTTGAAGTGGTTGACACGTGACAATTAAATTCAAAATTACGATCATCAAATAAATTATTTCTATACATTTTCTCAAAATTTTATGTAAAACTTGTTCAACGTTACACTATGTATTAAAAATAAGTCAAAAATTCAAGGAAGAATTCATTGTATAAAAAATTCAATGCAAAAATGCATTCATTTCAAAACTTACGTTAAGTTTTGAAACCATTTTTCAGTAAAATACAGTTTAATTTAAAGAAGGCCCAAATCGTAAGATTATACATTACAAAGCTGTTATCTTATTTAAAGTTAATAAAAAAAAACAATGATATAAAAAATAAGGAAATAATGAGCAGATATCTTGAGAAAAAATTCGCACGTAAGACTCTGTTCGAAATGCTGAAATCCAAAAACGCGTCGTGGATTTCTAACTTTTGACCTCGGTGCGGGTACACGCTCCGTTGAAAAGAATCGAAATTTACTAAAGATTTATCGTCGTCCATTACGAGGATATATCGTAGTTGCACAACCGCCTAGAGGGAAAGAGAGGCGAAGGAGGGAGGGAGCAGAGGAAAGGGCAGAAGAAGCAGGAGAGAGAATCCTCTCGTAACCGGGTGCTCCTGTGTCCAGCTTCGGCGAAAATCAATTGACGTTAGCTACGGGGGGATATCGATGGCTCTGTGGACGAGTTTTTCCAGTGTATATAATAGCGAGCGGCCGCTCAACCCCTCGACACTCTCTTCCTGGCGGAGCCAGTTATTAATCTTCACTAGAACACGGAAAAAACAGAGCGTGGACAAAAGGCAAACAAAAGCGGAGGAAAAAAAAGAGAATAACCCCCCTGTTGTGTGTATGTGTTGCAACGGTCATATTTTATTATCAACGATCGTCGATTCGTGGCGATCCCGTGTACGCGCTATTTCTCATTCTCCAGAAATCGCTCGTTCACTCGTGTGATTGTAATTGTTGTTCTTCTTATTTGTTGCTAAGTTTTCGTTATATCGTGCGACGCGCATTTTGTTACAGCGCCGGACATCAGAGTCGTTGACGAGGCGAGCCACGAGCTCAGGGATCGTTACTACAAGACCGGAAGCAGCATCGAGCTCGCTTGCATCGTTAAGCCTGCTCAGCCTGACTCGAAAGTGCCTCACCCGACGTGGACGAAAACCGGTGACACGCTGCCCGATCATGTTAAGATTTACCACATCAATGGGTAAGAATTTTAGCATATATACATACTTCCATATTAAAAATACGTCATTTTTCATAGTAACAAATATCTAAAAACATTTTCAAAGTTCATCCCCTTCAACTGCATTAATAAATATTCGAGTATAAAAATTTATTTCCGAGATTCGCCAATAATGTTTAATCTGATCGAAGTAAAAATGTTGATATCTGTCACTGAGCGGACAGCTTGGAAATTAAAATCGTGACAGGGCCCACATTTGGTCGCGAGAAGCGCTCAAAGTTTGTCCTGGCCCGCGGTCATGGATCAGAGAGGCGGGCGCGTGTTGTTCGAGCAGCGAAAGAGGAGAGAGCGTGTCCCACGCGCGCTTCTGTCTCGTTACTTCGAACTGAAAATGTCCAGGTGGCATGTAAACATTTGTCGAAGCGTAGGTGAAACCCGGAATTATTTGCGTGCGGGGCGTTTGATGGAATAACTGGAGCGGCGGGATCGGCGCGCGTCCCACACGTTAAACAGCCAGCAAGCCCGCGAGTCTCCAGAGAAAACGCGAGCGAGCGCGTGGCTCCTTAATACGCATGCAGTCGTCCAGACGTCAATTTCCCTTCGCGTGTCCAGACGACTCACTTTATTATAGCCTCGGCCTCACCATTATTATGCCTAAGGGAAATACACTGCGAAAAGCGTGTACGCCCGAGCCGAAAGGAATATTAATCCGGCAAAAATTCAGCTCCCTCTGATGCGTATATTTTTCATTTCCAGTTCTAACGATGAATTAATAACCGGCCTCCATATCGAGCGTGCCAAGAAAATCGACAGTGGCGAGTACACGTGCTCTCTGGGACAATTCACCAGCACCGCGGTCCACATTCACGTTCTAAACGGTAATTGTACTATTTTTTGTTCACACTTTTTATTCAATCTTCTTTTTCAGACCGCTACGTTTTCACTGAAAATATTTCAGTTGCATTTCTTAACGTTTTTAAGAATATTCGTCGAAATATTACTGAAAATTTAAAAATTAATATATATTTTGAGAACGTTCTTTTTACAAGTGTATGAAAATTTTTTTATAACAAATTTAAAATCGTTTCACTAATCAATATAAGTCATTAAACTCCATTTCTTAGTGCTATATATTTTTATAAAATAATTTCAAAACTTTTCGAATATATTTTTCTTATTTAATTATTTATACAAAAAAAATTTTAACTGTTGACAAAATATGCTCAAGTTGTCAATTATTAGTCCAACCGAGTCACAAAAAATGTGCAATATTTTGATAAAAAGACAGAGAATGTGAATTTTACAAATTGAACGTCAACACTTGATTTTGTATTTAAATTTCGTGGCTTGCAAGTCCTCAGTAACATTTTTGCTTAAATTATACAATAAATATGAAATGAACATGCTGTAGCGGAAGCTTTGATAGTTTCTTAACAAGTTTAGAACGTTGAATACATAACGTCGGCTTATGACGGGATCAGCCTAACGGGCGCAGAATCCCGCGATGCGTCAGTAGATCGCGCTCACATTAGTCAGACATGACACGTGAATAACCGTAAGTATGGCTGAGACGTGGTCCCAGCTTGCGGGGCTGATATAACCGAATTAATCAACATGCTAATGAATTCAAGCTACCGAAACGATTAGCATGCCCTCGGTAATGAATCGAGTCCGGTCGCCGGACCGACATCGAGTTATGTCACCAAATCCTAAACACGATGAGTGTCGAATGAAAAATCGTGCGTGTTAAAAAAGATTCAATTCGAAGTAAGAAACATATTTATTTTAAAAAATGCCAAGAGAGTATCGCGTTGCAATAAATAAACTCGGAAGATTCTCGTCTCAAGACATTCAAATTTAGCAAAAGTTTTTGAACTTATCGAGTTACTCGATATATGGCGGTCGTGTACAAAGTAAGCTTCGGGCAATAAGAAAGGGTACACGGCCTCGCGGAGAAAAGGAAATTGAAGGCTCTCGGATAAGAGCGAGAATTGTTGCACTGAGAGATTTTCGAGGCAGCGAGTAAGATTGAAGAGGAATAAGATGAGAACGGAAAATTTGCCACTTCGTTTTTCGACGTCGAAGTTAGAGGAAAATAAGAGCGTGGAGAGAGGGCAAGAGCGAAATAAGTATAGAGAGTAGGAAAAAGGCAAAGCTCAGCTGTCAAAGCTTCTCACTCGACGTACAACAATGACCGTCTGGCATGCATTTTACCGAGCATATAGTAAAAAGTGAAGCAAGCAGGGGGTGGTAAGCCCGAGTGAGTGCGCGCGGAACAAAAAAAACGAGAGAGAGAACAAGATTGCACCTCGACGCACTCTTTCCACGCTTTTCCGCTCCTTTTTTCCTTGCTTCCTCTATTTCTTCATTCGCTCGTGACTGATTGCAGGCGAGAAACAGGCGGCCGTGCATCACGACCAATGGAACGCCGGGAGAACGAATTACGACGAGGCCCGTGGCGGCTTGCTCGCTGTATTAACCGCAATTCAGCTCTTTCTTCACGCGACACACTCGTCGAGCGTCTACTTGTTGTGAAGAGAGCGCCGGATCGTTGACAGCGAAGGGAAGCTTTCATCGTCGCATTAAAATTCATAGACGTCCTTGTGACGCACCTTCACGTTATGCAAATTTCGATGTGGTTTTGTGTGCGATTCTTGAGAGAATAAATGAAAAAGAAAGTTGACGGTGTATCCGTGTGTATGTGAGAGGAAGAGAGAGAGAGAGCGAAAAATGGGCTTTTGACCCAAATTTGTCTGGAGAATGCTTCGGATTACTAATAAGTTTCGGTTAAGCATTAATTCCAGATTGATGTGCATATATTGAAGATAACATTAATATTAAACGACGGTAATGGTATTAATCTGTAATTAATATAAGAAAATTAATTGACTCCGGACACAAACCGAACGGAGGCAAGACACCAACACTGCGATGTTGTATTTGTATAGTAAATTGTAAATATCAATTATCATAATTCTTAATATCACAACTATATAAACGAAGTTGCACGCATTACTCAATTCTTCATTGTCTCGCCTACCTTATATTTTTACGCAAACAAAAGTTTATTTGCTGTATTATTCTCCTCCTATTTGTAGCATCCTCTGAAGAAAAAAATGAAAGAATTAAAAAGCGTGTACACATGTATTCGAGGTAACGTATCTCTATAAAAAAATGGACTAAATGTTATTTTACAGCGACTTTTTATTTAAAAACTATCTATTTCATGAGTTGTAGAATTTTTTCAAAATTGCAGATACATTTCGTAACAATTCTTTGACAGATGGCACCACGTCCAATGTTGAAAATCGTTACAATATTTCTGACAATCGACATCGCTCGGTCGGCAAAAACGGAAACGTTGATCGCTTCCGAATGTGCGGAGGGTACACTAGCTCGTGGCGTCATTGATCAAATATTCTCAAAAGATTTAAAACAATGCAGTAATCTGTCTTACCAGCAGCAGTTTTCTGTTCGCCTCTTGAATCATCGTGGTACCAACAGACCAGTCTCGATTGTACAAATACCGGTTTCTGCCACGGACCAAGAGTGGCGTCGTCCTGGCAGCATCCTTTCGATTCGTCTCACTAATTTTTTATGGAAGTACACACGTTTCCTCTATAGAGTTTATATTTAAAGTGGTAATTAAGAAAAAATGGAAATCATCTTTGCAATTATAAGATTGTCAGTTCTGGATTAAAAACAACTTCCGGATCACTCTGGAAGGCTTTATTTGCATAAAAATGTAATTAATGACTCATGGAATTTTTTTAGCTGGTACACAGATGTTAAAAATGTTCAAGGGCTCACGATAGCCCATCTCTAATACGAAAAGTATGCCAGTAAATTGTCGATTTTGAGCGGTGTAAAAAATTAAACGTCACTCCCACACCGAACAGACTTAGCCTTGTAATACAATGTACCGCCTTATACACGAAAAATAATGTTATTCATGAAGATTTTTTTTTGTTCGTGTCTTCTTCGCAATGTTCGTTCGGTGCGAGCGATGTACTTTTAAACCTGAAAAGGAACTCGTATGAGGAGACGAGGAGGAAAAACGTGACAAGGTATCTGATTTCACAGTCATTTATTGAAACACTCTTCAGGGTATACATTAAGCTAATATGTGTAAGCATTACGTAAGGTATTACAAAAAAAGAGAAGGAGTCAGAGAAACGAAAAACTATCCAAGGAATCACAAAGACGGATGTGTCTGCCCTTCTTGCGATCACTTAATTAATATCGACGATCGATCGAAGGCACCGCGATCCTCGACCCTTACGTCTGACCACTTTGCCACGAAAACGTTTAATTTTCAGTTCGAAAGGGGGGAGACAGGATTGAAATGCTGATTATGTGCTTCGAACGAGTGCACAGTGACAAAAAATAAATTTTCATTGTTATCGTGGCAATCTGTAGCTTCCTGAGAACATCGAGGCGCTAAATATTCATTGAAATACTGAACAATTAAATATCGTGTCGCACAGAGTTCAATCGTAAAGGGGACCGAGTGCCTTCTAGCAAAAAGAAAAAGGTTACACGAAATGTAATATTACTACGCAACGCTCTCGAAGAATTCTTCCCTCGAGGCATCCTATCATACAGCATTTTAATCACTAAATTCTCGTTGCGCTCTCCTCCGGCTTCTCCCTCTCGTCTCGATTTTTCCGCCGGTAAGTTATAGAATAAAAAGTAAAAAAAAAAAAGAAAACAAACAAACATACAATATTCGTAATCAGCGTGATAAATAGTACTTTCTCCTGGCTCCGTATCCACAAATTGTTCTCCAAAGGCCACTTGACTTTTGTCTTCTCGCTCGTAAGGATATCTCGTTCACTGTTCTCCACTCGCAATTTCAGAACGATCACCCGATGTCGGGATGTCAACGACTGGCCAATAAATCTAATTCTTTTTATTGAAATATTTTACTTTGTTCTCTCGTTATCCTTTTCTCTCCCGTTGCGAATCTTTGTTTTCTTCATCTTTCTCTCCCGCTCACTCGCTCGCTCAATCTCACGCAATTGGAAAAAGCCTAGCCTATTCTACTTTCTTTCGTTTCGTATCCACTTATCTAGCATTTTGTAATCACAACAATAACAAAAAATGGAAAATTAATTAGACTTCAAGTACAGATACCACAGTGGACATGGAACGGAGACACGTTTCGAAGTGCCAATTATTTCGAATTTTCAATGCCAATAAAACATTCAATTGACGAAAATTTATTAATTTTTGTTTCTTTCGATAAATTTTACTTTTTAGTGAAATCAAAAACGTTCCCAACATTCTTCTTCCACTTTACTTCGGCGCTTAATTGAAAAAAAAAACAAACTTAAGTAAAAATATCGTAAACTTCCTCTCTCCTTTTTGTTTATTTTGTATCACACTGGTTCTCTTATATTTCAAGGATATTATGTTTGTATACTACGCAGCTAAGAAAAATGCCAGATATTGATAATAATCTCTCGAATTGCGTGTCGATGTTTTTTTTCTTTTTTTTTCATTCGTTGAGTGTACTTTTTGAGAAAATCATCGATTAAAAACAAAAAACAAAAAAAAAGAATGTCGAAATGGCTTTGACAAACTTGAAAATTGCCGACTTTGAATTCAAGAGCAAAATTATTTTATTTTTCCTTGAATTTGACAACGAGACTGTATCGAGTACATAGTAAACTACTAATTGGTGTGCAATTACTATTTAATAAGACACTCTGATACGGGAATGCATAAGTTTCCGTACGTCTAAAATTTCTTCAAGCTAAAAACGTATAAGGTAATATGACTTACGTAGAACCACAAAATCTGGTCATTATTATGGCATCCTTGTCACTCAACTAATGTTTTCTCTCATTTAATCGATCGAGTAAAGACGCTCTTATCACTCTTAAATTCTTATTCGTATGTTTCTCTCGTTCCGCTTCCCGTTGTGGTCGTCATCGCGAGCGATTCGTCTCCGAGAAGACGCCGTCGTCGATTTTTTTTCCATGTGTATCGTAAACGGTAAAGGTCCCCCGGATTGTCGGGATGATTGAACGAAACTCGGTAAATTTCGTTAGTCATGCACGAAAAATCCGTTCGAGAGAACATGCATCGTTTCCAGCGAAGCCAGTACCGAAGCTGGCTACGAATTTTGATTAGTCAAAGACTCGTTGTCGGAGATCGGACGTTTTTTATTCGGACCACGGACCTTTTTTTTCATTAAACTCTCTTCCTCTCCTCCTTGATGATTCAGTCCCTGGGTCCTGCAACGAAAAAGAAGACGGAGAAAAAAAAACGTTGAGTGGAGAGAAAACGATTGTCACGGACGTGAGATTTTTTTAAACGCGAAAAGCCCAGGACATTGGTGAAAAAACGAGCCTCGAGGAAAAAGCTTCACGGGAATTTCTCGTTCGGTATATAGGCAGGAAGAATGGCGTTCCGCGTAATGACCCAATTGGACATATCAGGGAATAAACGTGTATAAATGGTAGAACGATTACGGGCAGCGCTATTTTCGTTCCTATCCTCAAATTATGCTAAGACGATTGCAGCGAGAAGGTTGCTTCGCTGAACCAATAATTACGCGTAATTTAATAAACGTGTAGCGAGACCGGGAGCAACAGCCAGAGTGTGTGTATGAGAGAGAGAGAGAGAGATAGAGGAGAGGGGGAAATCGTGCGTGCGAAGAGACAGGGGGAATTTCAGAACTCTCGTGTAGCAACTTGTTTATGGTGACTCGACCCTAGGACTACCGACGAGAGGATGACGACGACGAACGCGAGTCCCAGGGACGAGGCTTTCGCGTTCGCTGTCAGTTATTATTACAGACAGTTTGATCGTATCTTCGACTGGAAGGTATAATGACGATAGTATAGTCACCGCCAGAGAGACAGAGTGAGAGAGAAAATAACTTCTCCTTCCTCGATTACTGCCAATGTAAATGCGAGCCCGGTGTCTACTTATACCACCGCAAAGTGCCATCGAGCCAGTGATAAAAGCTCATCCGACGGAGCGTCGCGTTCGATCGCGAATCGCCGATGGCGGTCAAACGGGGGGCGAATCGCGCGCGCCGGAAGTTCCACTGGATGTCTGAATGGGGCAGGAAATGACGAGACATCCAAGGTGAAATATCAACTAGCAAAAGATCCCAGACGCTCTCTCACAGCTAAACGATAAATTATCAGATATTCCTTTATACGCAAATTGAGACATTAATCTATTCTTTTTATTTTTGGTTCGGTGCTTTAAAATTCGATCGGTTTCGAGTGATTTGTGGGGGAGAGGGAATATCGCGTGCGTGCGTACGAGAGCTCGCGTGATTCTGTATTCCGTCCTCCATATATACTTCCGCCTCGGTCCCGCGAAGATAATCTCGCTACTGCATTTGCGTTTCCTCTTCCATTTAACCAGATTTTTTCTCGTTCATCGGCGATCGCGCACGAAGCAACGTAACGCGCCAAGAGTTACGTTGCTGAGAGAGAGAGAGAGAGCTTCAGACCCAGAAGATGGTCCAAGGGACGATCGTAATAAGCGGAGGGAAATCATTGTTCCCCGGGGCGAACGATCCGCGAAGCTCGCGTATCCCACTCGCGTTTTTACTCGCGCATTATTTATCCCTTCCGACAATTTGTACCCTATCGACATCTTTCAGCACGAAGGTTGCGTGCCGATTTCTTCCGCCGGGCGCCAGACGCGCCGCCGGTCAAACTCTCTGAGAGATTCACTCGTAGGAATCACGCGAAATTATTCCCGATCGATATACGCACATATAAGCGCTATCGATGGGCTCGTTGGATATTTGATACGAGCGATGATACTCGAAAGACGATAGAAATCATCGGGACTACCTTATATATTGATGTGGCGCGATATGCGCGAGAGAGAACTTTCCATTTCCGCGATTGTCGCTCCCTTTCAAACTTCCGAGACTGCTAATTTTGCTCGCAAAGTACCGAGAGCCGGAGAAATTACGTATTTTAATGCGATACGGAGCACGAACGGGCATCAGCTACAATTTACCCTGCGTGAGAGAGAAACCTCCTCCTTTCGGGGCTTTTGCTCCCCTGAGAGGGAAACCCGCCGCTGACGATAATCAGTCGGGGTTGATAAACCTCGTCTCAGCAGCTAGAGAGCGGCTCGTCCCATTTCTTCCACGATATCCGCGTGACTCTTTCCGGCCGACACTTCCGGCATTCCGCGAGCGAGTTCCCCGGAAAAATAGTCACGCGATGGAGGTTGACGATTCGACAGCGGGAGACTCGACTCATCTCGGTTTATTTCTCGTGCTTTAAGTTTATTCGTTCCATTCGCGATTCGCGCTCTCTTGCCCACACGGTGATTTTTTTTTCTCATCTTATTCCTCTCGGAGAATGAGCGGGTTCGGAAGGCTCTGCGAGGAGAGAGGGAATGCACAATCGCATCAAAGATATGCACGGCGACAGCGAGGCAAACGATAGGACCGCAATACGCCGAGGAGAACAGCGGGAGCACGTACTTTTCTCCGAAACGATAACCCTTCGCGTTCTCCCTCAACGTCGCCTTCGTCACGTTTCTTTTTTTCTCTCTCGCTCTCTCTTCGCGTTCTCCGCATGCGTACACAATGGCAATGCGCTTGCATACTTATTATCATACACGTTCCACCGCCATTGACGCGGAACTCGACGGAGAATCTTGGCAGGGACTGGGAACATTTTTCCCTCGCGCCCAGACGACGAGAATAATTCTAAATTCCGAACAAGTGAAAAAATCGACGAACAAATGAGCCAACGCCTTTGAAGCACTGCTTTTTTCTCTCTATATTTTTTATCCATGCAGAATTCGCCCCGCGTCGAAAATTGGCTCGAATTGAACTGCCCAATATTCTTATTCCATCCCAATAATATATAACTCATCTTTTGTATTTTTTAAAAAATACAAAAGGGAACATATATATATATTCCAAGATGATAGCGAGAGGAATAATTAAATCGGCGAGACGACGAAAAATGAGAATAAATGCCTGGGAAGGAACATGCGGGAAGATTTCATGTCTCGGGTCGTAAGCGAATGTCACTCCGACGTGTACGTTTAGTCGTTTTGATAGCTCTACCCAGGTGGTCAATGTTTATCACGTAAAAGTGAATACGCGAGTATCGCGATATGGGAGCCGAGCCGAAGAAATCACGTGTGACGTTTCGAAACACGAGGCACTAACGGAGAGGAAGTAACGTAGGTGTGTACCGAGCACTGACTTTCCATAATCGTTTAGCTACGCCATTGCATATTTCAGGGTAAAAGAGAGAGAGAGAGAGAGAATAAAGAGGAAGAGCGAGAGAGAAATGTTAGGGACAGAGGAACAACAGGAGAGCCATAATCGCCAATAGCACATGTGTACACGTGTGCGAGGATATAGTCGGATTGGTAGGAGCGAGAGAGACGGAGAAAGAGGGAGGATTGGAACAAAGCGTACGTGTGCTCGACCCACGCGCTCTTTTTCTCATCCTGTCCGAGAGAGAGAGGGAGAGAGTGAAAGAGAGTGAGACAGGCAGAAAGAGGGATACCTCTCATCATATTCGTATCCGCATATATACTATATATGCACGGGAAGATAAGAGCAGCACCGCGCCGCAGAGATTTGGAAAAAAATCACACTCGTACGAGCTCCTTTCGCCGTTGTGTAAATTTACTTTTCTTACGGCAAAGACCTACGCTACCGTTCTAAAACTCAACGAAATGTATCCAGCGACGTCCATGCGGACATTTTATCGAGGATTATCACGATTATGTACGAGCCGATTTTTTTTTCCTCCGCTCATCTTTCCCCGATGGCGCATTCTCGCATTCGGCAGCCCACTCGCGACACACAGAGACTTTTCCCGCGTGTTTTCTTCCTCCGCTCGTGATATATATCTCTCGTTAAAAAGGATATTCTGCATTTTTTTCGATACACCGAGAGCGCGAGGGAAAGGATTCATGTGAAAGGTCAAAGTGATCGGAGTGATTACTCGCGGATCGTTTTCGAGTTTTGCGCCGAGAATTCGCCCTTTCTCCTGCTCGGCTGCGCTTTCCGTTATCGCTCGCAACCTTTCATCTATTCCCGAATGAATAAATTTTCATGATAGAGCCGGGCAATCATTGGTAGCGCCCGAGCTGGGCACACGTAAACACAGCTCCGCGCAGATCTCGGTTAAGAACGCGAGAATCCGCGATTACCACGCGCGTTCACACTCGCTCCTCATCATCTCCATGCACCAACCTCATATATAGCTCCCCTCTCTCCTTATCTCGTAAATACATACGTTTATATACATATATGTATAAACTTACGGATGTACACGTACGAACTCACAAATATATAGCTTTTTATCCCGTCTATTCGCGCGCGGTCTTTTTATTCTCGCGTCATCTACGCACGAACGCGTCGCTCGTAGAGCAGGCGGAATCTATCCGGCGGGAGCTCTGGCAGCGTCCGTAAGAACGGCATTAGCCACACTTGTTAATCCAAACTGTGTGTATCCCGACGGCAGATTACCCTTCAACGATATCTTCGCAGAATAGAGAGCCGAGGCAATAAAAGCAACTCCAATTTTCCGTGTGCGCGTGCACGCCGAGGACGCGATGCATCCTTATTGCCGCTATGTGTAAAAGACGTTCAAGCTACCGCGTTTCATCGGTTATCCTCGCTCTCTCTCTCTCTCTCTCTCTCTCTCTCTCTCTCTCTCTCTCTCTCTCTCTCTCTCTCTCTCTCTCTCTCTCTCTCTCTCTCTCTCTCTCTCTCTCTCGCACGCGCGAGCATTTTTTTAGATCCCGTCGGATCGCATCTCCCTCCGGGCAAATCCTCGTATAATTTTAAGCCTATCTCGGTACATCACGTGTGTCCCGCAGTCAAATTTGACTTTCCGTATTGAAATTTAATCGGAGGATTCGCGTTCCCCTCCGAGCGATAAGCCGAAGAAAAACGCAAGGATCAGTTTTGTTTCTCGTTTTTCAGAATGCGCGCGAGCGTTCACTTTTTTTCCGGGTTTCTTCGACTCGGAATTTCGTATGCACCGCGCGTGTGCGCCGAGAGTTCGACGCTTTCAGGAAGTAGTTAGCGAATGGGCTCGTTACCAAAACTCGGGGAAAAAAATGTTGCGGTGCATGGGGAAAAAAAAGGAAGCTCCGTTGAAAAAAACGCGCGGGGCCGAAATATTCTGGGATGAGAGAGGAGCGAGTGTGCGTATAATGGAGGCGAGTCGCTTCCCCTATGGCGCGAGGACGCGAAGGATTCGTCGGGTCGGAACCAAAGAGGAGCTGACTTTAAAGAGTCATCGACCTCGGTGCGTCTCTCTCTCTCTTTCCCTTACGCTCTCTCGCACGTCTGAGACCTTTATATATATTCGCTGCTGCATCGCCTCCGGGCCCGTTGTTGGGCCAGGTAGCGAGAGCTTTGTTTCCAGTTTGGAATCGAGCGGGAGAGCGCGCAGGCCGCGAAAGAATAAGGTGCGCACGCACCCGTCCGGCGGACACCGGGGGCGATAAACCTCGACTTTATGCACTGTTACTTTCTTCGGAGTGCAACAACGGGCGATCGGCTGTACTCGCACGCAAACCGGGAACACGAGCCCGCATTCGCGCACTCGAATATTATATACAAAAGGGACCAAAGCGAGCCGGAGAGAATAAATTTTCGACGCTTTTGCGAGAAAAGGACGAGTAATGGAGGCCGCGAAGCAGCCCTCCCTGATGCTGCTGCTGCTTATTCCCCCGCGCATTTCGTTCCATCATCGAGAATTCGCGAAGCTTATTTCCTCCTCTGCTGTTCTCAACTTCCTTCATTCTACTTTCTTCGCTCTCCGGGGTGCCTCGAATGTAGTCTCGTTGAAATAAGCTCCTGCGTACATTTCACGCTAGTCGAAGCGTGCAAGAGATTTTCTCTCTCCTCCCCCTCCCGCGTGTTGGCTGCCCATCTCCCGCATTTTGCCCCTCGGTACGCCTCTCTTTGACCCCTCTTGCGCGCGCGCGCTCGCACGAGGAATAAAAGCGGAGAAAAGCCCGGAGTAATGCCATCAGCTAGAGACCAGAGAGACTCGAGAGGATGTACGCAACGCGGCGATGATAAGTCGACGGAGCGTACGTGAGAATCCTTTTTTATCCCTTCAAACTTCCTTGACATACCCGACGGATAGAGAATCCATTACGGCCGAGAGAGCTCGAGCTTCCTTCTCCTTTCGAATAATTGTACGAATGTCTCCGGATTCCAGATACAATACACGTGCGAGCCTCAGCTTTTAATTAAGACGCGTCTCAGGACTTGCGGAAAGATAATTCAACTCTAAAAACGCTTCGTTCCTCTCCTCCCACGCTGTTTTTAATCAGAATTTATTTTTTTATTTAGAATCCCGACGTTATATTTGTTCTCATTTTTTTAATCTCTTGTTTATTATAATTAAAGTAGTTGAAAAGACAATACTTATAAATTGAATCACGTTCAACCCCCTATTTTTCATAAGCAAAAGACAGTAGGAAATATATACTATATTAATAGGCAAGCTATATTTTTAACGTTTATTCTTTTGTTGACAGAAAACTTCTGCTAAAAATTTCAATTCTGTTCATAGAATCATTATTGTAGAGCTCACTAACAAGTCTGATTATAATTAGTCACAAAAATGATGAATGTACTAAAAATAGTTGTACTTCCTATACTTTTTGAAGAATTAAAAGTTCCTTGTAGGGATTTGAATAAAAAAGTAAAGATCAAAGGCAGGATATACTTAAATTTTGTGACAGATGACATCGAAAAAAGAACCTTTAACAAAAATATTTTGGTTATACATGGAAACGACAATTAATATCAGTGTTCACCCTTGAGTTCTGTTCCTCGAAGCATGTGAATAAAATAACAACATTTTTTCATCAAACATTTAATACAAACAAGTTATTGTTTCATTGTATACTAAAGACATGTGTTGTAATTGAGAATTAGACATTAGTTCATTGTAACTGCCGAATGAATGGTCCCATAAAGATGATTTTTATAGAAAGTAAGTTCCATGCAGAGGAAACGACGAAGGAGAGAGATAGAAGTCGCCATAGGTGAGAATGAGTTTGGACACAAATGCATGCACATCGTAGGATAGAAACGAAGGTCGGACCCATTGAAAAAAAGTCCCGGGCTACTGATTGTGTCACGCACTCGCGGTGTGGCAACATCTAAGATTCGAGTGTTTATTTACACGTCAGCATCGAGGGAGAATAAAGAAATGAGCCGTAGAATGAAAAAGGAAAAAAGGAGCGAGGGAAGTCGCTGCTCATTCGGCCGACATAGAGCGCATTGTTGCAATCACCCGACCCAGATCACATGCCGCGGGAGAAAGAGAATACTCGCCGCAAGCGTGCTCCGTCATTCAAGCGAAATCGCACGTACTCGCAGACGAGGGGCTTTTGTGTACACTAAACTTTACTCGCCTGACGTTTCGCCAGAACGTTTAGCTTAATTAGATTATCGTGCTATGAGCGCGAAGGCGAAGGAGTTCTGAAATGTCGCAATAAAACGCGTCCTCCGCCGAGAGAAAGAGAGAGAGAGAAAATGAACACAAAAATAATAACGACTTCGACATGAGAATAAGGAAGTGCGGATAGAACATTTAAAAAAATGTCAATATAATCAACCGCGAAAAAAAAGGTAAAATGGGTTGACAAAAATGCATAAGCGAAAAAGAGAGTCGCGCGAGAGGCAGCGATTATTTTTGTTTGAAGATAATTATTCGCGCATTCGTGGATGAGTTGCGGCAAAAAGAAGAGCGATGGAAAAGTGGTCTCTCCTAATCGAGGTGATGCCAGAGATCCGCGACGTTGATGATAATGATAATCGCGCGCGAGGATGATGAAGAATAAGGCAAAAGAAAGAGGACTGAGAAGAAAATGATGATGCGTCGTATATGCAGCGGGGGGAGTTTCTCAGCGGAAGCGACGGTCGCCAGAGCTTCGAGAAACATAATACCGCCAGTCTTTTCCTCTCGTTCAGGGTTAAAAAAGCACCGTACACCGGATAATCAATGATAAAGAACCGGGAAACGTCGGTACGTATCAAGCGGTTGGCATGGGTGTGCCTTATTCTGCTATATGTGTGTGCAATATCAGACTATCTCGCGCTATTTTTTCGCTCCCCTCTCGCACCGCGTGGACTGCGGGCAAACCGCTCTGGCAGCTCTAATCTAACGTTTCCCGCATCCTGTGAACTCTCGGGGCCCCTTCATGGCTTCCGAGCTCGCTTCACGGTGGAATCGTGCGTTGCTAAGACAATGCAGCAACGAACACACGGGCCTTTATTCCGCACGGCGGACAAAGTATACACGCTGCTGCTTCACCTTACTTTTCTCGTTGCTCGAAGGTCGCCGTTAATCGACCCGTAATTAAAATGGAGATTCCGCACCGGCGTATCGGTAGCCACTTTATATGGGTATTAAGTGCACCGTGCATGGAAACACAATCTGCACGCATGCTAAATAGCCGAGCGATACATTTAAATGACGCGATACGAGAGACTCTGCTCTTGCCAACCGGAACTCAAAGTGCAGCGAAATAAAAGTATTCAAGAAACAATGAAGCAGAGAAATAAGGGATAGAGATTTTTTTCTTCGTGATATATTGAAAAAAAAAAAACATCACATATTTTACGAAGCACGTTCTGCGGGTCAAAACAATTTTTCAACGAGGAACTTATTTCCGAGGCAAGCGCGTATTGAAAAAAAAAAAGAATGATATTTGCACTCGCCACGAGCCACAACTCGCTTACATCAAGTTCTTGGCGAGGAAGATGGAGAAAAGAGCGTGTTTCGCACAGCGGCGGTTAAAGGTGATGATTCGTGCGGTCGGAAGGCTCTAAGCTGCATTATGGATACACCCGAGTAATTCTTGATAAAATTGTATTATATACCATCGGGAGAAAGGAGAGTCAGAAATTCCAGACACTACTGCGGTTTGGTGTACACGCGGATTAAATATATATTTGCGCTTTGAAGCTGTAATCCCGCATATCTGCGCGCGGAGCTTCTCAATCCAATTAGAGCAGGATGAGCCTTTTACGAAATTAATTAATTTCGATATTAGACGCCATACAGTATATGACATCACGAGATTAATTAATATCCCGCGGTATACATATTCGGTTTAATGCGAGAAAATTTTCAGCTATATATTGTCCCGGCACGATCGCTCGATGGTCATTCCGCGGAGATCACACAGGGTTCACGGAGATCCATTACCGAATAACCGGTCGTTGAAAAATTGTCGGGGGCACCGACATAATTTCTAATTCTCACGATGAGGGCGCAGCGTCGATCGTCCGATGGTTTTTCCTACGTCTGTCTCCGTCTTCGGCAGGATCATTCATCTATACGCGGCTGCTGCATTGAAATACGCGCACTGTGTGCATTATGCACGGGCCATACATCGGCAACATCATCCGTGTGTACGTGACTCGGAGTACATGAATAAATACCCGGGGCGTGCTGGTTAAATCGCCTCGCCTTCCGGGTGACTGTCTCGTAACGTTACGAACAATAATAAATCGATATGCACGGCTATGCACGGGTGAGGCAAGAGAAAGGTCGATAGAGCATCTCCTCAATATCCATTTAAGATATTCTTCACTATTCGTGCTTTTATTCTCACATCGCCTGCTTTTTTTTCTCCTCCTATAGCTGCTTCTCGTCATCGCGCGTCTCATTTTCCAGGACCTTGTCTCCTTCATTCCAATATACACATCGCGATCACTGATCTCATTGTTATCGGCTCACTCTCGTTTTCCCCGAATCCTGATGGTGATCCGGATCGATAATCAGAAGGGAAAAATTAAGTTCGGCCTCGAGGGTAGCATCGGCTCGTAAATCGGTAAGGAATGATATCACGCAGAATGGATAACAACACGAAGGCTCTATAGTGTTTGGGACGAAAAAGGGTTTCGCGGAAGAGCAGTAAAGTGCGTTGAGAATAATCTTTCCTCTTATTCTTTTTCCACTTCATGGTCAAGGTGCAAAAAAAATGAACGCTTCTCCCTTTTCATCTCTCTTTCGCGCGAGCTCCTGTATAATTCTTCGAAAATGTCGGATTCGCAGTCGCGAACGCGCGGGACGACGGAGAGGACGGAAATCGGAGAATAATTCAGTCTCGCGCGCACGCTCAACGCGCGATGGAAATATTATCGCGAGCGAGTTATTACTTTTTAACGATGTAGCCCAATAATTCGCCCTCTTTGTATTCAGCTGGCTCGCGCGTTCACGGACGCGCGGGAGCACGCTCGATAGATCTCGGAATTTTTCGGAACGAGCGCGAATGCAAATTAGGCGATGTGCCAGGGCGATCGACCCGCGAGCACGCTCGTTTGGCAACTCTCTCTCAGCCCGGCGATAAATCATTTGATTTGGTTTTCTCACAACAAGACGAGCGAGAGAGAGAGAGAGAGAGAAAAGCACAAGCTCGGCGAAACCTTTTGAAGTCGATGACGATATGATGATAATAATAATAAAAGAAGCGACGAGCTGAAAAATTTAACGACCGCCTCGACTCAATGGATTCTACTCGAGATCATCGATCAGAAAATACGTATTCTGATGAGGAACAGAGTATTTCAAATCCTCGTCGATTTTTTTGCGGATTCCTCTTCCGAGAAATAAAACGGATTCTCGTCTCTATCTCGTTCTCATACATACATATATTTTTTAAGAAAAATTCAAGACAAATTCGAGTCGTGAAAGAATTAAGGATCGCGATAAGTCAACGGTGTGAAAAATTTTTCTACCAGCGTGAATTTTTTCGACGATATAGTCGCGTGTCGAAGAAAACGCGCGAGGATAATGGAACGGGGGGAGACGGATAAAATCTCGATTGTAGGAGGGAAAAGGAAGAGCGAGAGAGAAGCGCGAAAGGGTTTAGTGACGTGCTCAGTCGTAGCTATTTTGTCATGGAATACACGAGCCATAAACTTGGTTGAGCAGGAGACCACCCACCAATGTGTTGTGGCAATGGTGGTTGGTGGTCAGGGCGGACATTTTTGCTTTGAACGCAAGCCCGGCGATACTTCCATTCGAGACCTTTCACAAGAGTCTTATCGCCGACGTCAATTCTCCGAACGCACGATTTTTCCCTAGCTTGATTGCGTAATGAATTCACTTCTAATATCGAGAATTTACACGGCGATCGACGACCCCTTCGATCACACCACGCACATTATTGCAAAAACCACTATATGTGACACTTTATCCAAAAATTCACAAACGTAGATAGATACCAAAAATAATCTTCTGCAAAAGATATATTTAACGTCATGAAAAATAATATTTAAAAAAAATCAATGAAGCGCAGCTTTAATAGAAAGTAAGTGAAAAAAAATGAAATTACTTGTTTACTTTCTTGCAATTCTCACATATTATGTACAGTATCTTTTCCTACACTTACGTATATCACATATTATTATCATATTAAAAAGACATATTCTTAAAGATATTGGTTTATTACATTTTTATTCATAATAATGTAATACTAGCCTTATGAATAAGGTGATAAATATCAAAATATTGGCAGACGATGTATATTCAGAATGAATAAATAAAAAATTGAAAGACGCACTATCTGATGGAATATTTTTCGTAATTAGAATTTTCTGAAGAGCTTGGAAGAGTCTCGTAGTACAGCAGGTTACGTTGAAAAGCGGGATAACGGATAAGTGAGAGAAGGACGGCTTGTAGAAGATCGCGGATAGCCGACATCCGTCACTGGTGCGATTGATCATCGAGCGATATACAAACAGCGGATGGCGATGTTGAACTTGTTGGCAAAATGAGGGAAACGGACGTCGTTGAGGCAAATAGAAGCAGACCGGAGGGAAAAAAGAGGAATCTATCCACAGTTTACAGATATATTACGCGTGCAAACATAAATAGAACGCGAGCCAACTGGAAATTATTTTCCGAGGAAAATTCTCACTGAGGCTCGCAGGGTTACGGTATCAACGTTTCATTCTCGAGATGAGATAATGCCTCCATTCCTGAAGAACGGATCACAAGGGGAAGAGAAAAAAAGGACGCGGCGAGTCGTCTCCTCGTCCGGCAATCTACCATATCATCGAACCCGAGGTTGTTCACCCATACCAGGACACGATGCGTGTATTCAGGAGCGTCGGTGCGCACTGAGCAATTTAAAGATCGAAGGGCGGATGTTGGCTGGCAAAAAAAATTCAATAGAGTACCGACTTATCCTCGTGGTGTAATTCAATTATACTCCTTATTCTTTTTTCTTATATCGTGTGTCAGCCATTTTCGCTCGCTCTTGCGACATAGTTCTCTCTCCTGCTCTGTCACATATAACATTCATGGCAACCGCATAAATCTGCGCTTCATGAAATTCGATAATCATGCAGCTTCCAAATACTGAAAACTTTGGGTTAGAAAAAACGCGAGAGAGCCTTCGGTACTTTATCGGTTCCGAGGCAGCCCTGTGGGAATCGCGAGATTCCCGGTATATACCGAGGCAAATAACGGTAGAGAGGACCGGATTCTGTCTGAAATATGCAGAAGCGTCCGGTCAGAGTACACGCGGCTGCTCTGTTGGGCACGAGAGGAGCATCGTTGTATAGCGAGAAAGAAAAAGAGAGAGAGAGAGAGGTATAAAGGAGAGAATAAAGGAGAAGAAGAAGAAGCAGCAACGGGTCGATGCATGAGAGTCCTCTCTCGCGGTCATCCCGGAGAGCGCCTCGAGCGCACGACCGAAGAAACCCCGGCGCAACTGCTGCACTCGTGCGGGCGAGCTGCTATTATTTGTTCAACAAATTTGTGCACTTACCCGGGTAGTGCTCGAGAATTCTATACAGCGAGGCTCTCTATCCTGCGCGCGCGTTTCCTCCTCGGCTCTTTCTCACAGAGACAAATACGGGGAAGAACGGTCAGGTTCAGCCGCTCTCTACGTGTGTCCGGCATTCGAGACGTCTCTTTGAGCAAGAGAATGCGCTATGAATGAGCCCCGCTCTTTTACCGCATACCCGCCAACTTTATACATTGTATATCGTACCGAAGAAATATCGCGGAAAGACAAAAGACGAGGAAGAACAGAACCTCTGCTAGCACAGACAAGATCCAAGCAGATTTGCCAGATTTCTCCGAGATACGGAAGTGATACGGGGGGGGGGAGGGAGGACTGGAGAAGAAGTTTAAAAAGTAAACATGGAAAAGCGAAGAAAAAATAAAATGTATAAGAGAGCAACATGATTCCGGGTATATGAACGATTTGATTGGAGAAGCGTAATAAAGGCTCTTTTTCCTTGGCTGGCGTGTATATACTGCGTGTGCGTGCGCTCGCACGTGCATTCGTCGATATTGTATAAAAGGTGTGTACGTATATACTGCGGGTATAACAGCGCTGTACGTCCGGGAGACGCTGCCAGCGAGCGAGTAGTAATAATAATAAAGTGGTAGTGGTCAAGCTCGCAGTGCGGTGCGCCGCGTCACGGTCCAACAGACTGATCAACCGGCCGTGTGCCGAGCTGGCTACTGGTCACTCCTCCTCCTTCTCCTCCTACGCATCCACTATATTCGTATTCCGCACTCCGCGAGCGCGCGAGAAATTCAGCCAATAAGCGAACGCCCGTGTTCGCGCAAATAACTCGTCGTTATTTTCCTCGGCAAAGATCGAGACGAACATTTTTTTTATTGTTTCCATCGAGATGATTCTAAAAAACAACGACTCGGAACTCGTTTTCCAAATGCCTGAGACGTGTTGTGTCGTAAAACATATTTCTGCAATGTTCATTGATTGCTCATCGTAATGAAATATTCGATTATACGAATAGTGTTATTCTCCTCCGTTGAAACGATTGATATGATTCGTACTTGGCTGGTTCAACGGGAATCGTCGCCGAGCTCGAAAATAGTGACGCGCGGGAGCAGGGTGGAGTTTGGATGATGAGTTAGGAAGAAAGTGAGGCCTGCATGTGGATTTCCGGGGGCGTATCGACAGAAAAGGACTCGAGGCGCGCTCGAAACATTCTTGACACCCCGCGCTCCGAAGTGGCCGATACGCGCGTATTATTATTCTCTGGTGCCTCTAACGGCAACGACGTACCGAGTCTCGTAAATAGGTGAAAAAAAGTGTCCGTCGCAGTGAGTCAGTGAGTCGGGCTGCGCGAGCTAACCGCAGCCGCGTGTCTCGCGCGAGAAAGAGACGAAGGGGAAGAGAACAACCGAGCGGTTATGCTCGCAAGACGTAGGTAGACAATGGAATAGAAATTCTTCTGAAGTAGCTGGCTGTAGGGACACTCTCTGTGTATCTCTCTCCTGCTTCCCTGTCTCGCTTTCACGTGGCTCTCGCTCTTTGGCTCACGGCCTATCAGCGAGACCAGGCGCGGTCGATAAATATGCATTTTGGAAGGGCACACATGAGCTTTCCCTTGCGCGGCTGTTCCGCGTAATTGCCGGATGTCCCGCGACAGCGCATTCGAGCCATGAATCATCATCGCGCATTCAACGAATATCGAACAATGAGAAAATTTGAATGTGTATCCACTTAAGAATAAAAATATATCTTCGCTCATATTCTGGGGTATTTTCAAAGTTTTTTAAATAAAACTTACGAGTTAGAGGTAGAGTGTGCCAACGCGTCTGGGCGCGACGACCGTCAGCGCCAACCGGGGTCCGCACTTGGTTGGAGGCAGAGGCGCTGCGATTACCGGCGGCGGAGTCTCCGGTCTCGTGCATCCAACGCCGCTGCCACCGCGAAGTTCCCAAACGAGATTTGTCAGAGAGCGCGGTCTGCTCAGTCGTCTTGACCTGATAATAATAAAGAGGTGAATAAGAAAAGAATGATTTAAATGAAGAGAGCCTGCGCGCGCGTTTCGTGCCAAGATTTATAACCCGGCCCCAGGGAGATTATAATGTTTCAAGTTGGGAGATGAATAACGTGTGTCCGCCGCGATTAAATATATAAATCACCTCTTTTCCGGAAGCTTAGCCCCAGCGCCAGAATCCCCGGAGGTTCTACCACCGGAGTGACTGGAATCCAGCGTCCCATCGAGTTCCATGGCCTGTTGAAGATTCGTCAGACTCTTGTATCTGATGTTGAAGAGAGGCGAGCCTCCCTTGAATCCCGGGGGAGTTTCCTTGAGCGGGGACGCGCTCTTCTGCCTCATGAGAGGTCTTCCGCGCTGAGTCCCACTGTTCTTGACGTAGAGTTTGGCGAGGGGTGGCTTCTCGACTCTTGGCATCGGAGCTTCCTTGACCGCTCGCCTCGTTCGCTTCTCCGCCTGGATCTTCTTCGTTGGTATCGTCTCGATGGGCGGGGGCTCCGGTCGGTCGTCGAGGAACGGGGCGATCGTAACGGTGACCGGTGTCAGAGGCGGACTGCTCGATTGCCCGGACGGCATGCATCCGTTGCTGCTGACCGGGCTCTCGTACGGGGATCTGACGCTCTTCGGGAGGGGCGCGAAGCCTCTGACGTAGTCGTAAATCTGGTCGATCTCGTCGTATTCCTCGGTGTAGGACGGGGGGACCCGGTTCTCGTCGCGATAGCCGCTTCCACCGGTGTGGCTGCTGAGGTGGTTGTGGTGATAGTGGTGATGATGATGATGACGATGCTGCTGGGACTGATGGTTGCTCGCGCTGTCGGAACTCGCGGATCGCCTGAGGAAACCCCCGGCGCTTCTCGTCTGGCGCGTTTGCTTGCTCTCGCCGAGGCGTCCGTCGAGGACATGAGCCCTGTCGGCGACGTCGGCGACGAGACGCGAGGCTCTCTCGACGAGCCGGTTGAACTCCGGCATCGATCGCAGGGCGTCCTCGTTCCGGGCCTTTACGAGCTTCAACGGGGCAGCCAGAGGGAGCGCGACCGCGGCGGCCTCTCTTTGCAACGGCAGCGCGAACACGTGCTCCTCCTCGAAGGTCGAGAGCAATCTGAGCTCCGGTACGAACTGCGACGAGGACTTGAGTCCCCTCGGCGGTTGCCCGTGAACGAGTCTAACCGTCAGCGGTAATCGCTTGCTCAGAAGTGCCCGGGCGGTGTGAACGCCGCTGATGTTGTCCTCCCTCGCTAGGGCGCTGAAACGGCCGCGCTGATCCATCCCGAGCAAGACACTATCGCCGCGGCCATCGACGCACCGGAGAAATCGTCCGCGTCCCGGAATGGTAACCTCGCCAGCGGCGACGATCGTTTCCCCGGTGTTGAGCATTCTGCTGCCTTCCGGTATGACGTTGCCCGTCTCCTCGCCGACTTTGCACGCGATCCCGCGTATCGTTTCCCTGACGAGAGCGCCCTCGTCGGGACATCTGCGCGCGAGCTCGTTTACCGACTCGATGCCGCGCACGGCTCGGCCCTCCTCGCTGAGGATCTCGAAGTAGCCGGCATAGGAGTCCGGTATCGCGAGTCTCGGCCCGACGCCGACGACCCTTCGGCCCTCCTTGATCTTGACGGCTTGGGCAACGATCTTGCGCCTTCTCCCGGCCGAGACGAGGAGCGACGTGCTCTGGAGACTCGGGGCCGGCAGCGTCGGGACTCCGAGCCCGCCGTACTGACCCTTCGTGATCTTGATGACCGCCGGTAGCCGGTGTTTCGTTACGAATTCTCGGAGATAGGTGGCCTCGTCGGCCCAGCGCGCAGCTGCGACGACAATCTGACCGTCGGTTGCGGCCATTGCCACGAAACTCGCACGATCACTCTCGCACGATCGGCAAGCGAGCTATCGCCTGCCAGCTCGTCGCGACCGAAATACTCTATATATCCTCTCTCCTATATACGTATATTAATGCCCAACTTATCTTGATAATCAATGATCATTGACTTCTCGCGAGACTGGGCACTTATTATTATTCTGCTTCGACTTCTCCACCATGCGAGAACCTCCATTCGCCATCTGCAACAGATAAATTCAAGAAAAAAATCCATTAAATTATAATCTCTTACTCTCTCTCTCTCTCTCCCTCGCTTATTTCGCTTAATCTCATCACGAAAAATCATTCAGTTCACTGTCGTGGGAACCATTGAGATAAGACCAGCCGCGCGATTTGACGTGATATTATAATATAACTGGGTACGCGAGAGAGCGCATATATGCTAATATCTTTTAATCCTTCGATTACCGGATTGTAAAGCCAGTTCGCGCAACTTCACAAGGACTCTGCATATAACAAGCTGGCGTAACGCGGAAGCGGAGAAAAACGAGGAGAAGATATCGCGAGGGGAGAAAGAGAGAAACGACTCTTGGCCGCACCGATCGTCCTGTGTCTTCTCTCGATTTCTTGAAGGTGATCAGGAATATTCTCGCGCCTCCTCGCGCGAGCCAGCCAGAACTCGGCGTTGTTAGTAGACAACCGGTATATAACGATTATCCGCAGACTCCGGCCCCAGATACAGGCGGCGCGCGAGAGATGCATCTCTTTTTAATCCCCGCGTCTCCGCGATTTCTTTTTCTTTTTTTCGACTATTATTCCCCGGACTTATCGCATTTAGCTCGCACACGAGTTCGTTGTCTCGCCGACTTATCGACACTGATCCTATACGAATCATATTTTCTCCTCGAGCGTCCCTCAACGCAGATGAGACGTGTAAAAATAAAACTCCTGCTCCATCATATTAAGTACATATTTTTAATTTCATTGAAAAATTTTTGGTATATCACTGAAATTATCGGGGAGAGCAGAAAAATGACTCTGACCCGGTGCAAATGTTTTTAGATAAAGGTTTACGATAAATAATAATGAACCTTTCTAGAAATGGAAACCGGCGTATCCAAAACTGTTATTAGCATGAAAGGTGCTCAGCGTATAAACTCGCGTGTGTTCAACGAAATAGTACGCAGTCGGTTTGCCCAGAGCTACGGGATCTAGGATACCAGGCGAAGAGAAAAAAAAAAGTGACGAGCGTCCGCGCATGAATACGTGCGCGATCGGGAGAATCCCCTCGAGAGAGAAAGAGAGAGAGTCGAGAGTTTGGGTACCAATTAGGGACCGGTTCTACAATTTTTAACACCAGCCAACTAGTCACTCTCTTTCCATCCTCTTCTCTCTCTCTCTCTCTCTCTCTCTCTCTCTTATCCTTTTCCTTCGGCATCGCGCGCGTAGTTACCGGACAGCGAACGTAGCAAACCTGCACGACCGCGTCTATCGAACCCTTCGAGGCTCTCGGTAGCGAGCTCGCGGATTCCACAAAAATTATGAAAGTTTCCGACGTTTTCGCGTGTCTGAAAAAATTAGCCCCCGTGAAAGTAACGATAGAATTTCGAGAAAAAAAAAAGTATTACATTTAACATTTTTCACGATCGGAAAATGATTGAAAAGCTTAATTGGTATTATTCAGCAACGAGGAAGTGAACGAGTGGACCGTTCAGAACTGATACGTGCGCGGCTGAGAAATAACGTGCAGCAACTTGGTTACGCGATGCCCCGAGGACACTGCGAGATAAGAAGGAACAAAAGGAAGAAAGAGAAAGAGAGAGAGGGGGAGAGAAAGTTGAAGAGGAATAGAAGAAAATGAACCGAGAAGAGCGAGCGGACAGTCGTGACCAATAACCCTGGTTTGCTCTGGGCATCGTGACGAAGCCGCGCCTCTAGGAAGTCATTCGACACACCGCGATCATCCTTTTCGCTCTCTCATTTCTCCGCGTTAATCTGAATCTTGTAATATCTGGTCTGGGCATTAAATGCATTAACCGGCAAGAGACTGAGAGAGAGACAGTGTGTAGGTATATATATAAGAGAGAAACTGGCTTTCGTTATACTTTTAGTTTAGTTTATATATACCAAGATCTCGAGATGAGTTTAATGACTCTTTTATATCGTAATTTCACAACGTAGTCTCTCAGACAATTCGCGAGGGAGTCATGATCATAAAAGGATTACGAGAGGATCAGCCAAATAAATGAATAAAAAAAAAAGAATTCTTTACAGCTCTGTTTCACTCGAAACAAACAGAGTCTCGCGGAGAAAGGCTACCGATTGCGAAATTTTTTTTTAACCGTTCCGATCGACCAGTCGGCGAAAAACGAGAAGAAAAATTAGCGACTACCGAAAGCAGTAAAAAAAAGTTTTACGAACGCGTCTGGAAACTCGCTAATTATTCGTAAAAATAAAATCGTGTTCTCGGCGTCATATATTCGGGTATATACAGCCCGTCGTTGAAACATTTTTTGCGGTAAAAAATTTACATTTTGTTTCCGGAGAATCGTTGGATGGCATCGCTCGCGCTCATCCCTCGATTCGTGGGCTCTACACAGAGAGATGCAAACTCTCCTCCGCTCCGCAGCACGTCTCGCGAGCCCCGAGATCCCTCGCGAACCGTAATAACTTCCTCATGAACGAGCAAGAACACGCTTGCGACCATCAATCATCCACGTGAAACGTGACTCTCAACCGCCGAGAGGAATCGAGAGCACTCTCCGAGGAGGAAGAGTGCTGGCGCAACAGCGGGGAAAAAAGCGATGAGAGATGCGGGAAGGAAAGAGGGAAAATAGTGAAGCCCGGGTAGTAGGACGAGGAGCAAGTGGAAGCGGCGCGACTTGGACGATGCGTTCAGTCCATTCTCGAATTCACAGAGCGACCGCGAGATGCGAAAGTGTACTTCCCCGGTGAAAAATAAGCGAGAAAAGGCACCGAGATGAGAGGCGAGAGCGAGAAAAACTCGGCGTGAATCGCGCGAGAGCCGTGAAAGATATGAGAAGAAAAGAAGCTCCGAGACATTTATTACATTCATATCCGACGACGAGTTTCTCCAGCGCAGTTTTCATCCTCGATACCATCATTCCCCGCACCAGCGTATTATATACACCCCGCGCATTTTGCTCCTTTTTTCCTTCCTTTCTTACGGACCGTGAAACTTCCGTGTCAATTATTACGCATTTTGTGGTACGCATATCTGGCACGTGTCAGTCATAACTCGTGATGAAATTGAAATTGAAGTTTTACGATCCTGAACGCAAAATGTTGGATATGTTTCAAACTAAATTCTGACAGACTAACAAAATAATTTTTATTTGTGAATTTTTGTTTTTTTTCTCAAGAATACTATATATTGCGTCTTTTTTCGATAATGAAATTTCTCACGCGGATTTTTAATTCTCTCCCTTGGTTCTCAGAGTGATAACAGAGTTGGCAATGAATTGAGCACCGCTCTCGAGGGACGACTACAAATTAATATTAAATTGAATTATAATGACAGTGTTTACCGAGAGAAATATCCCTCGAGTGCATCACTCTCCAGGTCCCTGAAGCCGCGCGGTGCAACGCGAGCCCTCTTTCACTCGGGATCTCTTCCCGGATAGATTCGCACACGCTAAGCTCATTCCTCTCGCGTTTTCGAGACTGTGCACATCCGTGTGTCCATTATACGTTTGCGAGACTCAACCCTCTCGCTTCTTGCTTCCCTCATAATATTTCATACTGTATGCGCAATCGTACATTTAAATTCCTCCAGCCGTAAGAGAGAAGAGGATTCGTCATTATGAGAAAAAAAAGAGAAGACGCATTATTCTTCCTCCTTGGACAAAAAAAAGCACAAGAAATACCTTGGGATTCATGCAAAATAACGTCTGTCTCCGGAAAATGCATAATTCTGCTGAAAAAGTTGCGAAATTTATAATACTGCGTCAGATAAAATTTATTGCAATATATAATATTAAACAAATGATAAGAACTTTTTTAAATGTTGCCATAAAATATGTAGTACAACCACAACCGTCTATTCGAAAGTTTGGCCATATACTGAGAACAATAAAATGTACATGAAAATTGCAAAATTTTTATTTTTTATCAAAAATGCAATATTTTTCTGCAAAATAAACAACATTTCGTATGATCAAATAAATTCATTTGTTGATTTAACTAAAATGTTATTATTTTAAATAAATGTTGTATAAGTAATAAATAAATGGTGTATCAACTTAATTTTTCCAATTATATTTTCTTTTCTTAAATAGTATACGTATTTAATAAATTAAAAATATAACTTGAAATTTATTGAAACAGTATTATAATGCAAATTTGAAAGAAAATCTGTTTCAAGTCTGCTTTGCGGTCGTACATACTACTTAAACTTTGGCACAATAATGGCCCGACTCTTTTCGATCTCACAAAATCATCATCTCCGAGAATATTTGCAAGAGTCTCCGTCCGAAGTGAGAGAGAAGATGAGAGGCAGGAGTGAGAATATTTCTTCTGGCAAATCGAATTACGAAAGGTGGCATAAAGAGAAAGAAAAAGAGGAAAATAAGAGAGAGAGAGAGACTCAGTTTCTCTACGCCGCTGGAGAACCGAATCGCTGCGTGGTCTGCCTGGAACGAAAGAGCGAAAAATAGAGACGGAGCGAGCGTCTCTGGTCAGAAATGGCGAGAAAACGCGCCCGCAGAGAGAAAGATAGAGAGACACCACCGCGAGAGCATTTCGCTTTCGACTCGTTGCGTTTCATAACGCAAAATAAAGCCACAGCAAAGTCTGCCGGAGTTACGTGCAATATATACTTATTCCAAGTTTTTCGCTGCTTTTTCTGATCTCCGAACCTTGCGGTTCTCCTGTACAGTTGTTACGGAAAATATCGAGCGAGCAAAACGAACGCAGCCGCCTTTGCAAAAAATAAATAAATAAATAATCGATTAACGCCTTTGTACCACGGTTTGTTCGGCTGCAATCGAGATATATCACGAGCTCGCGCAGCTCTCTCGCTCAACTTCGTTCAAGCGCGCTTTTTTCCCGATCTTATCGAGTCGGAGAATTGACACAATTTGAAATAATTGCGATAGAGGAATTGTATCTCCACTTCCCATTTATTATTTCTCACTTTTATTCCCAATCAATTACGCAACGGGCGAAAAATGGCAAGAAAAATATATGGGGAACATGCATATTTGTTTGAGATGAAAAATCGGCGGATAGAGTTTCGTCTCGATAAAATTGATCGATTTTTTTCCGAGTTTTCAAACGGCACCGGACGGGCAATTTTACTTTCATTTCGCCGGTTAAAAAGCGTTTTGCGCGCGAGATATCGTTTGCTTAACGCTGTAACCGTAGACGCGAGGGAACGAAAGAAGGAACGATAAATGCATCATGAGCGTGTAAGATATGCCGCATAAAGCTGCCGAGTGAGCATTTTGACTTATTGCCAAGCACACGGTGGTTCTGCGACCGTTGGAGAAGCGAGAGAGAGAGAGAGAGAGACGCGGACGGAGAGTTCCGCACGCTCTCACCCCGAGTAAACGAGAGATGAGATTCCGCGGAGGATGACGATGAGTTAACGCTATCACTGCTAACCCAGTTGCGCTTCCACGCTGGACTGAGCCAGAGAGCGACGAGGAATGAATACTTTTATAGCCTATAACAAATAAAAACGGAGTTCGCTTATTGAAAATTTTCTTTTCCTCCTTACACCGAGAACACTTATTATATTATTCTGTATATATTACACTCGCAAGTGCATACTTGTTTCGAATCAAGTGTATATATTTATTTTACTCGATACTCTTCTCAGTCAATAAATTTATAAATATTGAGGTATATATACCATTTTCAAGAAAAGATTTGAGAAAAAATATCGCACAAACTGGATTTTGGTTGAATATAAAATTAATGTCTATTGAAAAAAGATTTGACTATAGAGATTTGAGATTAGGGAGATTTGATTTAGTTCCAAAGTAATATTTTTAATCTTGAAAGGGTTCTGAAATAAAAAATCATGCTCGATATCTTGGGATGAATTTTATGAGAAGGGTAAAAGAAGCGTGAAGAGTTCAAACGGATACTTTCGTTCTGACGGATTATCCAGCTCCCCGGGCTTCGTCCAACACCTGCGAGAGTATAATAAGAGCGAGGAGGATAAGCGTTCGTACTACGAGGAATGTTAGAGTGTCTTGCGACGCGCGGCGGGGCGGGGTATCCGGAGGAGTCCTGTTGGGTGAGGAGATTGAGCCGACTCGTGTGCTGTTTCGTATATAAAGCACTACGGTCTTCTATGTAAAACAAGAAGCGCGCAGATACGGGAAAGTAAAGAGGATCGGGAGAAGGAAGACGAGATCGGCGAGGAGAGAAAAGGACGAAAAAAGATGAGGAGAGAGAGAGAGGGAGAGAGAAAACTGGTAAGAATCTAAATATAACTACTTGACGGCGGCGCGAAGGCGCCCAATGCACCTTCCTGCTCTTCCACGAGGAGAGTGAACCTTCCTCCCCCGCCGAACGAGAGAGACGGAAAGGGAGGAGAGAAGCGGCGGCGGCGGAATAAGGCTCTATACCTTTTTATCCTCTCGCGAGCGCCTTTCTCACTTTATTCCTCCCTTGCGGCCCCTCTCGCGAATCCTTCGAAGCCGCGACGAGACGACGCCAGCGCTCGAGTACACATACCACGACGCTAACCGCGCACACGCTCCGTACAGGCATTCTAGCAGTCCTGAAACGACCTCCTGGCGATCTTGCTCATTCTAACCATAATGCATACACGTTGCACAAAGTTGGACGAACTCGCGATTCTCGAGGATGCGAAGAAGTTTTCTCGTGCTGGTATATAGCAGAGGAGGAACCCTCGTAGAAGAAACTGGTCAAAGGTGCCAGGTTTCTCTTCCCTCTCCCTCTATTTTTTTCTATTCTCTCTTTCTTTATTCGTTTTTTTTCTCTTTTACATCTTTTTCTCGCAACGCGCAGACCGCGACGTTCCTCAATCCGACACTTCCCCCTCCTCGTCCAGCTCGTTACCTCTTTCTGTCTCGCGGCTCGGAGCGCAAAGGACGAGACTATCTCCCGGAAGTCGTTTGTTCACCGGGTACGACAACACAATGAGGGCCCAGGATATACACGGGGAATCGACTTTTATCGATTCTTAAAACTCAATCCACATTTTATTCCTGATAGACCGTTCGATTTGTAACGAAGCGGGACTCGATCATTGTCGCTCGAACAAATTCAGTAAGGACGCCGCCGAGCCGAGCTCGCGGCGCGTTCTCCCCTTATGGGAGCATTTAATTGAATATTATAACTAAGAAATTTTATTGTGGAAAATGGACAATCTACCTTCAGGATAAATGGACGAAGATCGGATGAATTATCGTCATTAGCCTTTTTGACGTTCAATCGAGAAAACAGAGGGAACAAGAGAGAGAGAGAGATAAAAGGAGAAAATCGGAAAATTGATTATGATGCGCCACGACCCATCACCCTTTGATGCATCCGTAATCGACTCCTTCCTCGTTTTTGACCCTCATTTGTCCCGGCCTCTCGCAATAATCGAACTATTTAGGCGTGTAATCGTTTTCATCATCGCTGACGAGTTATTCTTTCGTTATTAAAAGAACAACCGACAAAAAATTCCACAGAAAATTCCAACTTCATATTAATAAAGCTTCAACAACGTTTTCATTCTTTCGGAACGTACAGAAATGTTTTTTTTTACGCTATCCGTTCTACTTTCAAGAAGAAAATTTGTAAATGGTTACAAGGTAAACGTTTCAATATAGTTGGCCATCTAAGGATTTTTCCTCTGTCCTTCTTTTAAAGATATTTTATAAAGATGTTCCAATAGTTGAATAGTAAAATCGACTACTTTCTCTGTAAGTTTTGAATTAGAGCTTATTCCAATAATTAAAGGCTACAAAAAATACATATGTCTTTTATCAGGAAAAAATAATTCATACATTTATTTTGAATAAAATTCAAACATTTTAAAGTAATATATAAAAAAGTATACACGTAGTAATTCAACTTTTGGAATACAACTATTGGGACGTTTACCTTATTTTATCGGTGTGAGTTTGAAACAGATATGAGGGGTGTGCGCGTTCGAAGCTCGATGCAACTCGTCGGTGCAGGAACGAGTTCGATCTTCGCTCGTAACACGAGTAGAACTCTACCGTCGCGGTTTGAGCACGAGAGAGAGAGAGAGAGGGGGGAGGGATTCTCCACAGGGACCTCCGCACTTATTCTCCACCGGCTACCGTATCTTTGCTCATCCCCTCTCGTTGCTGTACTTATATTATGTACTATGTATCAGGTTGGAGCGAGAAACCTGCGAGAGGAAGAAAAATATGTACGTAGAGAGAGAGAGTCGAAGAAAGAAATGGAGAAAGAACAGTCACCGCGTGTACATCGATATTTTTCAAGTTACGCACCAAGCGATTTGTGAGTTGAATCATTAAATCGATACTATCCTCTGCCCCTCTCCTCTCAATTTTTTTCTTGCTCGATCCCTTGTAAAGAAGAAACTCGTCGAAGCGATGCTACCTGGTTACAAGTATTCGAGATATTAAATGGTTGCAACAGAGAGTGCGGATACCTCGAGATATCTTGAGAAAGATCGCAGTCTTATATATTATTTACCGCCCATCGTCTTATTATACGTTAAATACATCATTAATTGCTCGAGCTACTTCATAAATGTATGGCAGCAAGAAATTTTCGATAAATCATTTAACGATTACCGATACTTCATTATTTCAAAATATAAAACATGCCGATGAACGTACGTTATTCTTGAGGAATAAAAAATGATGTGTAATTTTCAAAATAAAAACCATTAGATTTTTCTTATTCCGATGTTAATTATTGCGCGGCGAGTCCTTCAGTTCCTACGGAATTGTTTTGTCGGTGGCAATAGCGAGAGAGAAGAAAAGAATTCTTATTCAGTTAACAATTCACTCGAATCGCTACCATTCCCGATTTCATTCTACCGATGCGAACAGAAGGCAAGAGCGTGAGAAAAAACATTTGCTAGAAGGATAGAGAGAGAGAGAGAGAGAGAGAGAGGCGAGCCATCGGACAAAAGAGAGGTTGACAGTGTATAGGACTTTTACGGTTATTGTTGGCGTCTTATTCTCTCCTGCATGGTTAAAAGTCCAGTAAATAAGATGAGGCTCACGATGTGGAGGAGGCGATTCACGCCCGGGCTTCTTTTATAAAACTATATAAGAGCCGGCGATCTTTCTTCCAGTTCGGAAAAGAGCATCGATCGACGTTGCACCAATGGAGAACGGAGCACCGTGCGCCGAGTACGACTGGAGTTTATTCTACATTCTAAAAGAGAAGGAAATAAAAAGTCCTGGGAGACGGAGAAAAAGGAGGGAAAACAAAGATCGGCGGTATGCGTTGGCCGATCTTGGCATACTATGTAAATAGTATAAAAGCACTGCACTAGCAACTCCTACTTCGGACAACCGGTGTCCCGCAGCTGGTTAACAAACGACTCTCTCTCTCTCTCTCTTTCTCTCTCTCTCTCTGATGTGACTACTCGAGAGTCCGCTGTTGGTATGCGATCGCGGGCAAAGGGAGCGCGCTCGAACGCAAGTACGGATTCTGACAGAGACGCAACATCGCGGCAATCGTATCAACGGTCGACAATCCGGCGAGCGCGGAGAAGGAGATAAGCGGAGCACGTGCGAGCGTGGAACGCGGAACCCTTTGATGATTGACGGATAGCGAAATCAAAGACGAAGAGCAAACACACGCTCTCCGTTCGATCCGGTACGCCGCAGGGAGATTGAAGATTTCGAATGGCTTAACCAAAAGAGGTTAGAGACTCTGGCCGATCGATGATGACGAATAAAGAGAATAATCCTCAAACATGTAGAGGGGATTATTTATATATTGGGATGAATCCAACGATCATGCTTACTGACGTGTAATTCGTAATAGGGGAGGAAAAGCGGAATATTCTGATTGTCGTTATTACGGGGGCGGATGACCTCTACGAGAACGAAGCTGACACTGAACTTGAAAGATCGAAGGGCAGAGACGCGGTAGGTGGAAAAATGTGGTGGTGAGCGCGGGATATCTGGATATGGTCGGGAGAAGTCAGGGAACCGTTCGCGATCCTTCCAAGGAAGAATAAGGACCTCGCCGCGCCGAGCGGGAGAGCCTTCCTGACCTCTGCGAGGTCCGCGCGCTGCCGAGCCATATATGTGCGCGCACGTAATAAATATACGTATGAACTTGTCTGTGACCGCGACCGGGGCCCATAGCAGGCTCGATTAATAGTTGTATAAAGGTCTTCTCGGATATAACGGCACGTCATAATGAGACACGAGCAAGTGGCGAGGTATAATCCCCCCCCCCCCGCCCCGTCGGTGAAAGCAGGGGCCCCGCGTGTCCACGTTTTATTCCCGAGCGCAAATATCCTTCGACGTGTCACCGTGAGCGTTCTCCGTGCGCACATACGTCCAGCAGAGACACACTCATCTGCGAAACCGTATGTGCGACTCTCCGTAAGGAAGGAACACACATCTGGCGCATGATAAAAGTATACGCGCGCCGGACTGACTCTGTTTGCGCGAGGACCACGTGCTGGCACGTACGTCCAGTTACCAACGTGTATGCCCTGCATCATTCAACGCGAGTCCGCTCTTTGCACTTCCGTAAGTAATACATTAATACTCCCATACGCGCGCACACCACCGTATCCGGTATACCGATACACTTGCGCACACTCTCGCGTCCACACAGGGAAGAAGCAGAATTAGAGCCTGCTGCTGGTACATTCTGAATAATAAATAATGAATAATAAAGTTACGTCGCGGGACGACAAGACAAATATGTACGTGTGCCCGCGAGTACGCGCTCTCGCGTACATAAATGAATCATAACGCATAATATACTATAAAAGCATTAACATTTGGAACGGGATTTGGCGAGGGGGCTCTCTGTCAGCGCGGTACTATATTTAGTTATCTATGGATACATTTGTACGTGTTTGTACAACGATAACTGTAACTCCCTGGGAATCTAAAAATCGTCCGCTGCTCCGAGTTTTTAAAATGGTGACACATCGCGCGTTGCGAGTTGTATATATATGCTTTAACTCGTTATCCAGCGGCTATAAAAATCGCGGATTTTGTTTCGCTGGGCACAAGTATATATCGCAGCGATAAGGACGAAATGGACGAGTCCATCGAATATGAAGCCAAACATTATTCGGATAATATATGGTAACCACCATCAGGCGCTACACGAAGTTAGTCGCTCGTGGAGCGAGATACTCGAACGAATTGACGTTTTTCTCAGGAAATATGTCGCGGAGCAACGGTAATTGAGACTCGTGAACCCTCTCGACGGTTAATCTCGCAGCGAGGAGCTCCTACCTCGCTCCTTCTGTATATCCACAATAAGTAACAGTGGATGTTACTTGGGCTTTTCAACGAGAGAGAGAGAGAAAGAGAGATAGAGGGGGGTCTCGAACCGAGGCTCGTTTTTTTCTCTCCTCACCTCGTCAAGAAATTCCGCAATCATTTCAGATTCCGCTGCGATACGCATGTGTTACAAACAACTCCTTTCTGCAGACACACACACACACCTTATTCTTAATGTATAAATAGTATACGTATCTATTATGTAGTCTCTACCGTATACTCGAATGCTATGTACGTATGCGTATTACGGATTTTTTTACCTCTCTTTTCTCTTTCTGCGCATCGGTACGTGATGGTACTTCTCCGACGGAAGAGAGGGTGGAAGAAGAAAAAGAACCGAGGTCATGTTCACACGAGAGTCCGTCCTTCTCTCCTCCTCTATCCTTTGCAATTTTCTTTTTCTTTCTCCCGTGCGGTACCCGGACGTGCATGAGCGGACTTATTAATTCACTAATTCTGATAAATATTAATGCACGCTGCACAAACGTCGGGGCGAGCGTGTCTTCGTCGACGGTGCACACTCTCGGCCGTTCCACCGACTCATCTCGTCCGGAGATAAAAATTTGTCGACTCGCGTGTGTGTCTGTATGTCGGCTGCCGCGGGTCACGATCGATTGTTCGGGCGCCGCGGTGGAGTGACTGGGAAAAAAATGAGTTCGTACATGAGAAAGGAGAGCAGTGGCCGCGCCGGACGATGAAAGCGGCGCTCTTTTTGTCATTCGACAGGACGAATGAAGATCGATTTTTTCCTTCGTCACACACATTGGCCGACCACCCGAAGAATCTTCACTATTTCGGACAGTTTAATCCTTTTCCAAATACGATCCTTCTGACAATCGTGAACTTTGCTCCATCATCGTACAAAACAATTCGATGCAATATTTCTCAACTCGACGACCCCTTTTATATCTTATTTCGACTATTTTTTGAGGAGAGACTGTAGAAATAAAGTTTTCGTACTTGGAAGAAAAGTGAGGAGCGAGTGGAGAAGAGAGCAAAGCACGAAGTAGAGAAATAAAAAAAAAGAACATTACCAGATCGAATCGATAGGTGAAGAGAATGATCGATCCGAATCGCGTTCGTGCAGTGACTGCTGACATTCCTATCGACACTTGTAATATTTGAACGTGAGGGAGAGCGAGACTGAAAACCGTTGGTTCATTCGTATCGGAGAAGCGTTTGCATCGGTCAGATAAGATGAAAGAAAAAGGATGGATCTTGAGGGAAAAAAAAGGAAACGTGAAGAGTATAACGAATCTATATAGAAACGCAATGCAGAGCGTGTATAAGAAAAGCTGGAAAGAAAAAAGAACACGGGATGACGAGATGAGACGTGAGAGAAAGCGATCGCGAGAGGAGGAAAAGAAAGAGAATAATAACCGGGAAGAAAAAGAATATACATGTATATGCAATATAAAAGAGAAGAAAAGAAGCAGCACAGAGACTGGGAAAAACCACGGTGGAAAAAAAAGCAATAAGGCGATGAGAGTCTATAGAAAATAAGAGTAAAAAATGAAAAGAGGATCGCGAAGAAACGCACTGTGTATACATAACTCGAATTAATGTGCTGGGAAGCAGGGAGGGGCATCGATGTGGCGAAACGGAAAGAGATAGACGGAGAAAGAAGAGAGAGAGAGAGAGAGAGAGAGAGAGAGAGAGAGAGAGACGCGGATAAAAGAGAATAAGCTTCGGCGAGGCTCACGGGTATAGGATGACACTCGGTGGATCCTCTGAAGTGTACTCCAGGACGTCAGACGACGACGTCGTCGTCGTCGTCGTCTCGGGGATCGGTCGTTGGATCGTGGGGGCCCGGTTCTCTTGAGACCGCAGCACCGAGAAACGAGCAACAGTTGCGCGTTCTTGGAGCTTTCTCTCTCTCTCTCTCTCTCTCGCAGCTCGGTTCAGAGCTCTGAGGTCGACCTTGAACGGGCCCTGTATGGTCTATGCCACTGACACGGACCAAGGACGCGAGGCAGCCAGCAGCAGCATCACCGCGCGCGCTCTCGCTCCTCTTCTCTCGCTTCCTCTCGCTCTCCTTTCACTCTGCTCCTCTCCTCCCGTTGCCTCAACTGCCCTCTCGCGGTATCAGCGGCCGAACGAGCGAGTCAGTCCAAGGAACAACACACCGAGAGCCTCGAATAAAGAGACCGAGAAGGAGAGAGAGAGAGAAACTTGCGACTCTCCTCTCTCTCTCTCTCTCTCTTTCTCTTCGTTTTACCGCGAAGAGAGGAGTGTCCCGAAATGCGGTCGTGGAACTCGCCCGCGCCGAGAACCCTCCGATTCTACCGTAAAGCGTGCACGCACGAGCGCAATGCTTCAACGCGGTACAAAAATTTTCACGCACTGACTTGCTAACCCGAAATGGGCAAGTCACTTAAAATCCTTTTTTCTCCCACTGCTACGCGACGACTCGAGGAATGTCACACAAACCTATAAATAAAATTCCTACCAACCGAATCTTCCTTTCAGACGATTCTCTTTTCAACCTATTTAAACAATCCGTCTTCCCTTTCATTATTATTGCATCTTTCAATTAAAGTTTTTTAATTTATTGTATATACTTTTTTTTTATAAATAATAATTTTTTGAATTTTTTTCGTTCTCTCTCTCTCTCTCTCTTTCTCTCGACTGGCAACAGCACAAGTGTTCTCTTTGAACTGCACGCAGCGTGTCCACCTCTACCTTCTGCTTGTGTTGTTGTTGCTGATCCAAAGAGGGGCATTGGCGCAGAAGTCAGGAGCCACAGGTCGCTGCCCTCTTGCTCATCGTACAACGAGCTCGCTCTCACTGTCTATTTCAATCCTTCTCAATATTTTTCGCAAGTACTTCAAGACTTCATTCCCGCGACGACGACATTCTTTTTTTCGCCATTGCTACCTTGACATACTGATATCTTTACATTCAACGAAATTATTTATCACTTATGAACAGTTTACCTCCATTTATCTCCATTTTACAAAAATTAAAAATTATTTAATTTTATTCTCTTTCTTTAAATAAATAAAAATATTTACGTTGATAAATTATATAATTTTTCGTATTTGAGAGATGCAAAGAGTGAAAAATAATAATTTTTATTGAAAGATACACATGTAAATTTCAATTTTTTATTTAAACAGCGAGAATCGACAAGGGCATCGCCTGTGGAGAGAAGCTTCGATTCGCCGACAGGACCCTCCTCATCTTTCGCAAAGCTGGAGAGCGGCGAAGCAGGAGGGGACAGGAGTAGGGAAGAACGGAGCGAGGATGAAAAACGAGCCAGCCGAAGGGCTCGGAAGGTTTTAACATGTGGCACGTCCCGACACACCCATCCAAAATCTTATGATATACAACGCCCACACAAACATTTTGAAACGCTTTTATTTTTATTTTTTGCAAATCTCGGCTCGCCCATCGCCGGACACTTGAGACAAATTATGCAGAGTGTAGAAAAAAAAAGGATACGAAGTAGAAAAATAAAAAGCCAAAGATTCTCGAAGATGGTATGCGAGATTCATTCTCGAACCTCTCTCGTGTAACAATTATTAAAAACTCGGCGAATCTCCGTCTTGGAAGGCGAATCATTTTTCATCGGAGCTTTATTTGGGCGCGATGCCTTTCCCGAAGGACGATAGCCCCTGCGCGAGGACAATCACCCTCTAAGAAGAATGATGCGAGGATGAATGCGAGGACGATGAGCTCGAACGAGGCTCCGCACACGTGACGAGAGAGCGATGAGCCCAAATAACCGGGAGACACCACGATTAGAGCCCGAGATAAATTTTCCTTTTAATTTTGACCATTTATTACACCTCTTTCCCAAAGTCCCCTTTTATCGTATGAAAAGAGAAAAAAATGTGAAAATTACGAAGTGCTTTCACTTGCAAGGCTCTTCCCCCAATTTCTTGCTCTTTAAAAATAATGTACAATATCGGACGCGAGTACCTATTAAAATTCTTGAACGGTAAGGAGCCTCGAAGTGCTGGTAAAAATTGAAATACACGGTAAAGCCTGTTCAATATCAGAGTATAGCCAGTGATAAAGCTTACATCGGGGTTACAACGATTCTAACGTAAAATCATCGAGAGAACCAATTAAGGAGACAAGAATCGTCGCTACTTGTCGTTAGGAAATCGTTTTGCCGAGTGACTCCGAGAAAGATACGGTTTATAGGCATACTCGAAGCTTTTATAGGAGTACTGCACGAGTGCATCCTCAGCCCCGTAAATATCTCTTCTGTCACTGTTACAATGTAAGGATATTTTACGTTTCATTACCCGGAGCCGTTTACCTAAGGATTTTACGGCTTATCTGTGAGCGCAAGTTCAGAAGAAGCAGCGAAGCCCATATGCGAATCAACAAATACTCGATAACCGGCACGAACTTCGAAAACATTGGAGACTCATGCACAAATGTTACGAAAACTAATTATTCATCCTCAGAGGCATCAGCGCTAATAAATAAGTGTCGTTCGATTACCGTAATAGGAAAATTCGCATGACCCCTATTATTCAAAAGCTAAAAAAAAGGCACTTTGATCTACAATCCTCTCTTCGTACAATTATTTATAAAATATACTTTTATCGTGGCACCTACTATTTCTAGTTTTTGAAAATAAAACTTTGATGTATCGTAATTTGTGAAAAATACATTTTTTTAAAACGTCATGTTCTAACTATTAGATTTATAGGCATATCAAAAATAACGTATAACTATTTGTTTTCGCTTTTTAAATTATTTAATCTATAATTCCTCTACACAAACAAGTAGACTTTTTCAACGTGTCAAATGCAAACTTTTTAACATGCATAAAATCAATTGATTTTTAAAGCAAACAAAAAATTATATTAATAAATTTAAGTCGTCATTCTTGTGTTTATATTGAAATAAACATGATTTTTATATTATTAAAAGGGAATATTGAAACTCGTCTAAATCACTCTATTGTAATTATACCTTCGTTTTTCAGGCTTTCATCGATAAAAAGCCTGAAAAAAAATAAAAATTTCCGCATCGTAAGCCCTCGACTTATTTTTTTCGGAAAGAGAAAAAATAAATAAAAAATACTAGGCTTTACAGAGTTTTCCCCAACCCTCCAGTGAAATAAATATTAATTATTGAAAATTTGCATTGGTCCAAATCTGTCAGCAAAAATCACTTGGTTTCGAGATAACAAAAGTCACGGCCGCTCTCGGCTGTTGATGTACTTGCCTTGAGTCGCTGCTGCGACTCTTGATAAGGCATAATTATGACATTTGATAAACGCAGCTATATATCAATGACTCACGAAATATTAGTACAGGTGGTAGGTTCAAATCTATAACTCTCATTCAATGTCGGAACACAGAGAATTTATATTGTGAGTGATGGGCAAGTGTTAAATAAGTGAGTATAAATACCTTCGCGATTACCGTCAAAACGATCAGTAGTATTCGACGAAGAAAGGTGAAAACGGCATTGCGGAAAAGGTAAGGAAACCATTAGAAATGAAAACTAAGATGAAAATAACATGGAAGAAAAACTTTTGACAGATGATCCTTTTTGCACTACTGGTTGCTTTGGCTCTGACTACTAGTGCGTCAGCTGACAGTAAGTTTAAAACTTCAAATGTTAACCAATGTATAGATGCAGAATAAAAATTAACCAAAAATACATTTATTCCAGGGAAAATAGTCTGTTATTATGGAACATGGGCGACTTACCGACCTGCGCCAGGAAAATTCAACATCGAAGACATCAACCCGAGTCTGTGCACCCATTTGATATATAGTTTCGTCGGTGTGGACGGAGATAATATCAAAATATTCGACAGCTCGTTGGATATCAATAGGAATGGGTATGGCCGATTCAATGCATTGCGTAACAAGAACCCGAGCCTGAAAACCCTCGTAGCAGTTGGTGGCTGGACCGAAGGATCTTCTCGTTTTTCAAAGATGGCCTCGAGTGCGAGCTCACGAGCTAACTTCGTTAAGAATGCCGTTGACTTTATAAAAAAACACAAGTTCGACGGTCTCGACGTCGACTGGGAATATCCTGCCCAGCGCGAAGGTTCTTCGCCTGCGGACGTGCAGAATTTCATCCTCCTTCTCAAAGACTTGAGAGCCGCTTTCGACAAGGAGAACCTAATTCTGAGCGCGGCCGTTGGAGCAACAGAGTATTCCGCGTCAAAATCTTACGACATCGCCCAAATGGCAAATTATCTTCATTTCATTAATTTGATGGCTTATGATATGCACGGGCAATGGGACAGGAAGACAGGACTTCATGCGGCCCAGCATGCAGCCTCGAGTGAGTCGGGAGTTGAGGCGATGAAGAATGTCGTAAGTAAAATTCTTGAAGATCTAACAGCATTAAGGAATAATGCTAAATTAATGAAATTATAAAAATAAAATGCAGGATGCAGTCGTCAAATACTGGCTATCCAAAGGTGCCTCCAAAAAACAACTGATACTTGGCATTCCTCTGTACGGCCGTTCATTCACGATCAGCCCTGGCCAATCAGCAGTCAATTCACCCGCGTCTGGACCTGGTCAACCTGGACCTTATACGAAAGAAGAAGGGTTGCTTGGTTATAATGAGATCTGCGAGATGCAAAAAGATGGTAGTTGGGCTATCAAGTTCGATGATGAGAGGCGAATGGTTTACACGTACAAAGGAAATCAATGGGCCAGTTACGACAATCCCTCGTAAGCCATTGATCTATTGTCAATTTTTTATGCAATCAATTTCAAACTTTTAACACTGGAACTTTTAATCGGCAGAACGGTAAAAGAAAAGGCGGAATTCATTGAAAAAATGGGATTGGGCGGGGCCATGGTTTGGTCCATCGAAACTGACGACTTTAGAGGCAAATGCGGTGACAAGTATCCTCTGCTAAAAACTCTCAATAACGTTCTTCGGAACGGACGTCCATTGGATGTCTCCCAAATGTCTCCCAAAGACGTCCGTAATGTACCGTCAATACTTGAAAATCCACGAGGAAATCTCGAGAACATTAAATTCGATCCAGAGTGCAAGGTCGCTGGTATAATAGCTGACCCTAAAAATCAGGCACAGTACTATCAATGTGTTGCCAATAATGATGGCAGTTTTATCAAGTATACAATGCCCTGTCCACGTGGTCTTATCTTCAACCCTGACGTTGGTGTATGCGATCACCCAAAAATCAAATGAACTTTTAAAAACTGAAACCGTGGAAAACAATAAAAGCAGCTGAATTTCAATCGCAAGTTAATTGATTTGAATTTTATTTTTTATAACTGAAAGGAGTTATAACTGCCCCTTGCATTGAGGAGAATCAGAAACGCGATGGCTGTGATGATTCGACATTCGTGGGATGCGTTTAAAAAGCGTGCTTGTTGACTGGCTTGTCGAACCCTTCATATCTCTCAATCTGATCGATTCGCAGCGACAGATGGAACGAAATAGCAAGGAAGCGTGAGGCAGGGGAGGAGGAGGAGGAGGAGAAAAGAGGCACAAAGGTCTGGCAGTTCTGAACGCTCGAACGACCGTGTGGATTGCCTTTGGCAGATTTCCAAAGCAGAGTCTTCTTTCGCGAAGTAATAGAAATGGAAAAGAGGACTGGATGGCGAGGGAATCTCTGACTGTGACGAGTTGTCAGGCGAGTCTCGTTCCCCGACCGGAATATGATTTCTCCTGATTCTGTACGTGTGTATCTGATCTCAGGGGACCGTATCCATGGAGAGTAGCAAAAGAGGCGAGAGATATGCACATCTTAGGAAGAGGCCTGCCCGGTTGATGGGATACAACCAAGGGAATATAGTTCGCAAATCGCCGTTAGAATACAAGACTAAAAGAGAGCATCAAGAGAAAGAGAGGAACGAAGTACACGAACGATGGCGCGATCACGCGCATGAAACGACGACGACAGGTCGTTAGTTATTTCTCCTCTCTGTCTCTCTCTCTCTCTCTCTTTCTCTCTCTCCACCCTTGAAGACTCGCTAGTCTAGTCAAGGAATATATACGTACAGCCAAGTGTCGAGTAGCCCATATATAACCACGAATATACGCGTTAAAAACCAGATGGAGACACGAGCGATCCTCGTATCTCTTTCTACCCGGAGACGATCGCTTCAATGGAACGTCGCCTTGAATTTCCTAGTCTGAACATCAGCGATGACTCTGGCGGAGGCTTTTCTAGAGATTCGTTCCTGCGTCTGTCCGTCACCGAATAACCGTGAAATAATCAAGAAATAAAATATAAAACGTGTCAGCGCCCTGCTGCCATGATCTCGCTTTTTCGACTGAATAAAACCAGAAGAACGGCTGGTTAGCCATGGACAAATCGTTTCAGGGTTTTTCCTCGCTGCGGTATAAAAAATGAAATAAAATAGATGAGATGGGGATTTACGGCATTCCCGCGTCTGTCTCTGATGGTTTTGTCTAGTCCGTAAGTTCAGAGCCGTTATAACTCTCCGCGGCATTATAATCGCTACGAGCGGAAGTAACTCGACCAATTATCGGGCTAACGACCTTCACGACAGAATCGGAGTGTGGTCTCTTATTTTCTGGTGTATTATTGGCCTGTTGCGTGTGATACGTACCCGTACGAGTATATACATATTCGACGCGGAACAAAAGCGTATAAAATTTTCAACGAGCATGAATGCGAGCGCGGTCGCCGAGGATTTATGCATCGTTACTTTTCGACACAGTGGGATCGGAACGCCGTAAGCTAGAAACGAAAGCACCGTCGTACACGAAGAATCATCGAAAGTGTGATCGCTGAACGGACCGAAAAAAATTCGCTGCAACCAAGCGAGAGACCGGAGGAGCAAAAAAATTCGTAAAATATTCATAATTGCCCGCGCAATTTTGCAAAATCGGTTTGCACCCGTCTTCCTCCCTTAACACGAGAAACAAGTTTATTGCAACGTATTTCTATCTACATGTTGTAAAAGTATCGTCCAGAGTGAAGCCGGGGAGGCAAGCGCCCTCGTGTGTTGTTCCCCTCGGAAAGGGTTTTACGACGAAACGAGTGTGCATTGCCCGCAAAAGAAGAGAGCACGCTTGAAGAAGAAGACGAAGGCGGAGGAGGAGGACGGGAGGGAGAGAAAAAGTGAAAAAAGAAGAGAAAGAGAGAAAAAAAGATGTGAAACAAAAGGGAAACTTCCTTGGTTGCCTTGACTCACACGAACAATCCTGGACGAATATAGCGTCGGAGCCCACCTTGAGGTTGAGGAAAAGAGAGAAGGCGCGTCTCGGACGGCGAGGATCGCCCGTGTGAGCGTATGTGATGCCCATAAGCATGTTTTATGCTCAAAAGCTACTATATAACGCATATTCGCGCATTAACGTACGCACGCAACGAAGAGAAGCGAATCTGGGACTGTACGCAGGGCGGAGTACTCGTTCCCCAACCCCTGCTGCTTTTCTATCTCACTCTCTCTCTCTCTCTTGCCTCGAAACGGATGTGCGTATGTGATCCCCGATCTACGCAGCACGTCAAGTCTTGTGTAGTTTCCCTTTCTTTTTTTTCTCTCTCTCCTTTTTGTACATCCGATCTCCCTCGCTATCGGACAGTAGCGAGAATAAAAGGCGAGCAAAAGAGTTAACGCGGGCGCTCCGGAATCTACAACTCGAGAAATCAACGAAAATTTTTTGTACGGAAGGATCGATTGTTACCGGGTATTAGATTCCAGAGACTGCCTTGCAATTCATTTTTTTTTCATAAAATTACATTTTTCTCGATTTAATTTTACACCAAGGTTTTTTTTATATTTTGATAGACCCAGTTATCTTTTGACACGCGACGCATTTTATGTCACAATTTACACAAAACTCAATTATTTTGTTTACGCTTCGGGTTAATTTCATCGTAAAATTATTTTTAAATAATACACATTTTTGAGGAATTTTCTTAGCACGTGACACACCGTGTCAGAATTTCGCAACTGCATCTAATTTTTTTCTACTTTTCCACGCTATGATTCGAAAAATTAAATTTTTGTATTTTGAAAATAAAAATGAATAAGAGGAGAATGAAATTGGGTAAAATCGGAGGGTCATGGAACTGTCGTTTTGGAGTGGAAGGTCCCGTAGGCTCGGTGAGAAATGCGTGTGTGCGTTTATACTCGTCGACGAAGTGAGTACGAGCGTCCGAGGGGGAACCGGCGTTGCGCTCGGTAAGCTATGACGAAGGTTAACCTATCTCGGTGCTCGGATCTAAACGTTTTACGTATATACGCGTATCTGTACGTGCCGCTCTATAGCACGCTCCCCCGAGCTCTCTCTTTCTCTCTCTCTCTCTCTGCTCCCATATACGCGGATCGCCCGGAGCACCGACTACTTTTATATCATTTTATAACAATTATGAAGATAATGAAAGAGTACATTGGCGAAAACGAGCCTGGACGTGTGCTTGACGAGCACTCAAACGATAAGTGCCGAGGAAAAAGTAAGAAATATCGACGTTTATTTTTTACCATCGACCAATGGGTTCATTACGATTTTTTTTATTTTTCAAACGTTGTATATACAACATTCGCGTTTTATCCGCTTCGAGCGCTATTCCGTGAGTCACGGGAAAAGTGAAAAGATGCCATTTTTTCCTCTTTTCCCCGTGTGTGTATCGGACGAGAAACTCTTTGCGATAAATATCGTACGAAATGGAGCACCCGCGGCGAGGTTAATTCGGTATATAAACTCCGTTCTACCGAACAGGCCGAAAGAGGTTAACCTTGGTCGTTACGAATTTTTCATACGCGGGAATGGAATAGAGTGCTTCGTACATTCTGACCCGGGCGATCTCTCTCCAACATTTGTATAATGTTGCGTTAGTTTCCTTCCATCTTTTCGCGAGGGACACCGCGAACTATAATTTCGAGAATAAATCGCTGCTCGGTTTAATATTTCAATATAAATCTCCGAAAAAAAATCAATAAAATATTTTTAAGGCTGCTCTCCCCATACCGTCTGCTCTAAAAGTTATAGTAAAATCAAAAAAAAATACTAATATTCTCTAAAGCAATTAAAACATATTCTATAATGATGAAATAATTGAGAAAACTTGTTTTTTTTTCTTAAATACTTTCTTAAATTAAAAAATCCGCTATTCAAATTCATTTCAAGATGATAATGTTTTATCATGATAATCTATTAACGAATAGAATCTTAAAGTTTGTATTATTTATTTTTGCAAGAACGAAATTTTCTAGTAGTAAGGATAGAACACCCTTAAATCTTGACATTCAGAAAAGTGCTATTTATTCTTATACTTTTTGGTGATAATATCGGGTTTTAAAAGTAAAGAGTAAACTGTGCAAAAAGAATAAGGATTGAGAGGAAAAAGTTCTAAAGAAAAATGAGAGCGTGCAGAATGGAGTTCGAGACCGGGTAAGGTGAATGTAATAATGTCTCGTGGTCATACACGCGGTGGAACGAGAAAGAAAAGTGCTCGCGAGACGGAGCGAAATCGTCAGGGTACCTCGACCTCTACCTTGGACTCCACGCTTCGAAGAATTTCTTCGGGAAAGCCTGTTTCTCTGGTTATACAAGTATGCATTATGTACTTACGAGACCAAAGTTCCGTCGATACTCGCGCGCGCAGCCTCGCGTTCATTCTTTTTTTCATCTCCAATCACTTTGCCAATGCTAAAAATTATTTTCGAGTGGCAACGACCGTTTCCTGGTTTCCTCTCGAGTGCGCGTCGTCGCTTTTATTATAAAAAAACGATTTTCAAATAAATAACAATAAATAAACGATATCGACGAATCTTATCCGTCAGCGAACAACTCGATGATAAAAATCGACAAAATGGAGAGAGAATATCGTGAGGAATGGCGAAATTTGAGTTGAAAAAAGGCTTATCTGGGTCGATAAGAATGGGGAAAAAAGTGTTGGCGAGGCTCGCGGGTACGAGCACACATAGCCGTTGTCAACGCTGTGTCTCGGTAGCGTTATCGCTGCGTTAACAAGACTATACGAGTACGTAAGTACAGATATGTGTAAATTCCACGGTGGTAGCGTGCCCGCGGTGCGTGTGTGAAGGGAAAACGCGCGTTCCGCGCGTATCTCTGTACTCTCGTTTTATGCTGTTGCGTTCCGCATCGTGGACGGCAGACAATGACGCAACCCGATCTCCTTGGCGCCATCGTACGTTGCATCGTCTTTGCGCCCGATGCAACTCGAGCTCGATCGGCGTATACGAAGAGCGAAAGAAAGAAAGAAAGAGAGATGGAATGTATTGCCAGTGAAACTGGACGACGTGTATATAACGCGCTCCTCCCCAGCAGGACGGAGGAACTCCTCGCGACAGAAAAAAAAGCAGGAGGCGCGAGGCGAGCGAGAAGAAACGTATAAGAAGATCGAGGAGAAACTTTGCCTCGACACTTTTATCCGGAGTCGTGTACCGTTCGCCAATTGACATTGTTGCGAGAAAAGATAGTGGGGAAAAAGAATTGGAGAGAGGAAAGCCCGAGAAAAGAAACTTGGCGATAAAAGCGACGTCCATACGACACAACGGCGACGACAACGAGAACGAACACTATTGTATAATCTTCGATACCGATAAATTTGTTCGCTCCTTTCTCCCTTCCACACCCTCTCCTTTTTTTCCATTCTCGCGTCCTGGCTTTTTCTCCTGAACTCTCCGAGAGCTTGTAGTCTTTCCGCTCACGATATGCGGAACGAACGTGGAGAGAGCCTTCGCTCTCTCGCCCTGACATCCTTCTCTCGCGATGTACCAGAGCTCTCTCGCCCCGCTTCTCTACACTGACAAACCCATCGCGTTTCCGGGTTTCGATCCTCTCTCAATTGTTGAGAAAGAATTTGAGAGCGCAGCGAGAGAGAGAGAGAGAGAGAGAGAGAGAGATATCCGCGATAAAGTTCTCGAAGAAACGACGCTCGTAAACAGCAATCGGAGGATCGAGATCTCTTATTCCCTTACCCTCGATCTCTTTCTTTAAACTCCGTTGCATAACAGAGTGTACGAACACCCGAGGATATGACGAAGAAAAATCGAAGAGCATGGGAATAAAAAAAATAATGCAGAGAGCGAGAAGAAAACGAATATGATGTATGGATAGAGAGAATTTCCCATCGTCGTTGAAATCAGCTAAACGTCGCGCATCTCCGAAGATCTCCGATGTATCCTCTCCCTATACACAACAGCGAATGTAAACCCCCGTTTCGGATCGATTTGCGAACGTGCCTACATATACATTTATATTCGAAGCTCGCATAAAATATAGTTCAGTGAACGAACGTTGCGAAATGGAAAAGTTTCGGAGCTCTGTTATTTGTTTTACATATCGTGCTTTTGTTTTACATTAAAAAAATCACCAGAATAAGTTATTACCGAAATATCTACGAGAGATCCGGCACGGCATCCGCGTGACCCTGAGGACACGAGTAAAAGTATATGAATGGCGAGAAAAAAGAACGAAAAGCACGCGAAACCTGGGAAGTCTCAGCAAACTGTGTCGACGTGGAATCTCTTTTGTCTACGAGGAGAAAAAATGTAACTCCCGAGACACGAAGCCGCGAGAGGAAATATAAAGGAGGATGGGAAAGAGCGCGAGAGAGAAACGCGCGCGAGTAGCGCGTTGCACTTTGGCAAGGCCGTTGCGCCGTGTTTCTCGCTCGAAAATCACGGCGATCATCTTATTTCTCACAGAGATGAGGCCACGAGAGCAAAAGAAAAAAGCGTCGAGTGCCCCGAGACAGAATTGTGCAACCGAGATTCGATAATGATTTACCGCGAAAGTGCCTTTTTTAACCATATTTTTTCCGAAACTTTTTTTCACGCGGCGCTCGACCTCGAAACTTAATAATCGAAATAAAAGCAGCGCCTCGAAATAGTCATTGGAACGAAAATAAAAAGGATATACAGACTGCGACAAAGGGGGAAAAAAAAGGTTAAATGGGAGCGACACTCGCGTCGAATAATTGCATCACGATATGACGAAACGGAATATATCGATCAAATGCGAGAAACACGTACCTACGCACCTCCCGGCGCACGGATTTGATATAGTCGTGTGCCGATAATAATCAAACAATTGACGGAGCGATTTATAGCGTTCGCGTTTCGCGACGATAGTATCGGAAAAATTTGCGACAAGATATTCAATACTCTGTCCGGGCGCGCTTGTGTGCCGGCGCGCGTGTCCGCGCGAGTCTCGCCTTTAAACTTTAAACCGGCCACGGGGGGAAATAAGCTGGCTCGCGTGTAATCGCATTAATATTATTATCCGACGATCGGGAGTTGATAAAAAATGGAATGAGATAGGGAGAGAATGATAGAAAATAAGGAGGAGAGAAGTAAAAAAGGGATAAAATAAAAGGTGTATCCGAGCACCCTGTAACCCAGTGAACTATAAGCTCGCGGCGCGAGTGTGCTCTCTCTCTCTCTCTCTCTCTCTTGGTGAAGCCGTACACGCTCGTAGACAATGAGGACAATGAGTCTCGTATCTCTTTTCCCTCTGCTCGATGCTGTGCGACTCGCACACAGAATCCTCCGCGAAACTCTCTACCACGACTACTGTTACAACTATATCTCTAGTTCCATTTCCGAGAGTGTGTCTTTTCCATGCATGCGGGGCTGTGTGTATTCGCGCGCGTCTGTGTCGTCGCAGAGAAAGCCGAGCGGAGAGAGACGGAGCGATCTCCCGTTTCTGCTCTCGGTCAAACTTTCAGTAGCTTCGCTTTTGCTTATATTTCTCTCCTCCTCCTCCTCCTCGCCGTCGCGGTCGCTTATTCTCGTTCTCTATCCTTTTCTTCACAGGATAACCAGCGAATAGTCAGATTACGCCACAGAACACCGCGAGAGGGAGGGGATATTGCCCTGTTGGGCTTTCGAACGTCTCTTCTCGCTCGTTTGTGACACCGCTCGCTTTGTCAGCGGTCTCGTCTCTCTACCTCCTCCTCTATCTTCTTTATCTTCTTCATACACATATAAATAAATAAGAACCTTTCGCCAGGTTCAACAAACGTACGCTCGCAAGAGTCTAAAGTTATAAAATCAACAATTCTTTTCTTGGAATTCAGCAAAACTTTTGATTAGAAAACCTAATTTAGCATAACTTTTAAAATTATCAGAATTTTTTTTTGTATGGAAAAAAATAATTCATACCATATTTTACTAACAAAAAAATGCAAACATTAAAAATAAAATATGTATAGCAAATATCGTCCAACTATAAATATTATTTTTTCATATTTTTCATCTATATACATAATTAATCCATATATATAGGCACGATGTCAAATAAAAAATAAAACGATTAAAATTTAAGTAATTTATGAAAAGATTTGAATTGATGGAAGATAAACGAGGGTTAAATATGAAATTGTCAGCTGGAATCGAGAAAGACCTCGAGATACTTGAAATCGAGTGAAATTGAGGGTGGAATGACCGGTACGTGGTGCTGTACTCGCGGGTTATTTCATAGCACACGCGAGTGTGTTCACTGGCGCGAGCGAGCAGCGTTTTGCCCCACACGCGGGGATCACGAAACGTGGATAATATTTCATCAGAGAGTAACACGTTACGGGATCGGCATGGAGATTCTGAAGCCTCGTTTTGCCGGAGAGTTGCTTCTGGGTGCTGAGAAGCGTACTGCATTATCCCTCAGCGAAAGATACACGTCGAGGATTCCGAATATTGCTCTTTTTCTCTCTATCTCGCTTTCTCCGCAAGGCGAATGAATTATTTAGCATCTGCTCTAGGCGAGATCCTCAGGATAGAGGCAAAAAATTGAAAAAACGATGAAGCAAAGAGAGAAAGATAAGAAGAAGAAGAAGAAACAAAAAAAGGAGAATTTACCTCTAGAACTCTATCCCTGAGATATGATCCTGCGATATATTCCGCCCGAGCAGCAAAATCGATATTGCAAATGATCGCACCCGCTGGATGAGAGATACATCGCAAGATCGTTTTCTCGTCCCGTGAGAAATGTATAAAATAAGATATATATATATATATATAGAGCTTGTAAATAAACAAACGAATAACCAAATAAATGGATATGCACACAAGAAGATCTCTATACATGTATCCGTGCGGAGAAGAAATCATTGTTTGTCAAACACAGAGTGTATCACGTTTTCTCAAACCTGCTCGTGATGAGGGTTGAAATAACATTGCTACGTGTTGAATTTCGTTCGATTCCGTGATAGAGAGAGAATAAAGAAATAGAGGTTCGATCTCTCTAACGACACGATGAGTATATATATATAAATATAAGTAAATAGACACATATTTAGGTTTGTCTGTATATATGCTGATCGGGTCGATATGCATCGGGTGGGATCTATGTATATTTTTCAGCCGTTGCAGACGACTATCTCTCGACTATATCGCTGAGAGATAAAGAATACTATAGAGGGAGAAGAGTTACCGCGAGGATCACGTGTACGCGGCGGGGGAGTGGAGGCACGCTCTCTATATACGCTCTCTATAGAGACTGTATACACACAATAAACGTTCGATACTCCATGGAGGTGCACAACACTTTATTCAGTATTCACTAAGATCCTTACGAGCCTGTGGCTATATGGGATTCGAATGAATAATTTATCGCTCACGCTGCCCTCGCTTCTTGAAAACTCTTCGTATATATTATAAAACACACACAGACTCGATTCATCTCCGAGCGCCGTCTGCGACAGCGTGTTGTTATGACCAAAAGTGGAGCAAAAGAGGCTCGTCGGAAGACTCTATATATGCGCTGTCAGCAAAAACAGTCTCGGGAATTAAAACGAAAATATGTATGTAGTTGATGGGGTTTTTTGTCTGAGGAAAATGATTGTATTCGCTTTCACACCTAAAGGATATAAGCTCTCTAATGGTTTTTCCTTCTTCTTTAGTTGGAGGTGATTGCACGGTAATTTACGAATCCGATGAAGTGAAGGCAACAATCAATCTCTCACTCTCTCATTGGCTCTCTGAATCTCTCTTTTTGCAGGTCTATGCGCGCAGGCAAACATCTTATGAGCAGCATTACACGCGCTTCTCGTCGACGAATAATAATTCTTCATAGTAACGAGGCGCTCGCTGAGTGCCGCTCGTTCCAACTTGAACAAAGATCGAATATCTCGCTTGATGTATGTCCACGCAGATTGCTGGTGGAGAATAAAAGTGCGCAACGAATTATTTTCCGCAACGATCGATACTCCAACTGCTCGCTATCGAGGATTGATCGCCCGAGCGAGTGAATTAAATTTTCCTCTCCTTTTATCTCCGTTATATATCGCGCTCATTCCAAGCGAGCGTCCAGCGACCCCGCGTGGACCTCGAGGACGCCTAATGGCACCCCATCGGAGCGCGAAAAATGATAATTTGGCCGAAAGTGATAATGCCACGAAATAAGCATGAAAGACAAGTCAGTGTCTCAGACTTAAAGGAGATATTATAATTTATGCACAGACATTTGAGTAACGTCGAAGATTTTTCACTGGCAAAGAGCAAGAGAATATATAAAAGAGCTAATTAATCAAGGAAACAACACTGTAAAGCTGAGTATGTTATAATTGCACATATAAAAAGCGTATTTTTACTCATTCAAATGAGTAAATCTGCCATAGAGGTGATTAAGACGACACAAATTTATATTCAACTTTAAACAGAATTAATATGTAAAAAATCTGATATTAAAATTAACACCATTCGTGATCTGTTATATAGTTCCCAATGTTTAAATGAACAAAATATCTTTTAGTGTTTAATAACTTTCAATTATTTCATTCTTCATGTAACAATTTTTGAACTATATCTTTTATACGTATTCTACAGGAAATTTTGGGATTAATTTTACAATCCCTTACTCGGAATCATAAAATACAGTGTGATCATATTCGAGGATCATTGACCTCCATTCGGCTAGTGCTGTGTCAATTCTCAGAAGTGATGATGGCAGGAAATCGTATACCCTATGCACACAGCATATTTAATATTTTATTCCGTCAAATAGAAAATATATATCTATATAGAACTTGCCTCGAACACGATCCTGTATAAAATAAAAAAATCGAGAGACTCCAAAAGTTCCGGCTTGGAAACAAAGAAAATTATTAGTTTTTATGTAAAAAACAGAATTGATGTTTTGTATGGAAAAACCACAAATAGTTGATTACTATCTTCTGAATTCTCTTCACTGTAAACATGTGGTTTCATAAGGAAATATAAAATAACTTTATAATAAAATGATGCGAACGTGCAGACATGAACCGGAAGAGCATCGAATAAAAATGACCAACGTGTGTATTGGTCGGTGTACGCCAACACAGAGAAATAATGTGTAATGAAAGAAATTCCGTTTCCTGAGTTGAAGAGGAAGGAGGGAATATTTTGCGCGCCCGAGCCCTCGCGGGGCTACCGTTAGGCAGAAGCAACGTGTCGCTATCAACAGAACGATATTTCTCCTCGGCACAATGACATTTCCTTTTATCATTTTCGACACTATATTTATCCCGTTGAAAAAAAAAAACATAACGAAGTGAATGTCAAGAAACGTCGTGCTAATATCATTTGATAAAAGGTGTTTTCAATATACTTTGCACCCCTATTGTTGCCTGATTGCTGCATCAGCGAAATTTTCATGGGTCCACGAGACCCAGTGTGATAACGATAGATAACGAAAATGCTAATTATTCGACATGAAATTTACGAATTCATTACGAAAAATCGAAAAAACTGACTTTTGGATTAGTTATTTGAATTTTCAATATGAATTCTTGGATTGCGCCCCGTTTAAGTAATATTTTTGTTATCTACAGGAAATTTGACGATAAAATATCTTATTTAAAAAAAGACACGAAGCTCATGATCGATGAATCGAAATGGAGCGTATTATGCGAGGTTATGTGAAATATGCGCCTACACAGAAAAATGGTAAAATATCAATTGAAACATGTCGAAAAGGAAAAAGCGGCCTCGTCGTTGTTGTTCGTAAAAATAAACCGAGAGACCATTGAGAATTATTCGCTGAGCCGGTAGAAATTTTTCTATGCTCTTTTGTTACTATAATTGCATCGAAATTATTGGGATGAGCATTAATTTCATTGAGAATTGATGTATCTCGAAAGGTCACATCGCGAATTAATTTCATTCAATTGAAAAGATCGGGAGGGTATATACAAAGAATAAAGGATGAGATAGAAATAAAGCGAACGAGACACAGTTTCTTGGCCGACGATCATTTCTTTGATAGAGTCCATCATGCATTTCGCGATTTATAATTGAGATAACCCCGATATTGTAATGAGCTCGATTCTATTATATCGCCGGATCGAAGAGCGAAAAAAATCCCGCGCGTTGCGATTAATGGTCGTGGATGAGGAAGATTATGAATTTCTAATCAGGAGTTACTCCTCAAATCTACTTGGCACGACATGGCCCCAGAGGCGAAGAAAACCATTTAAAGTCTTGGCTTTTCTCACGTGTTTATTCGTGCGCCAATCTGACCACGAGTTGACATTCTCTTCGACAGATAAAAATTCATGAGCCCCATGCAATTTATTTTTTTTTTAATTCTTCACGAGCAATTTTCATCGCGAAATGAAAAAATTGCACATTAAAAAAAAAATAAAATTTACGAAAATCATTATTAAAACTACGGAGAAAAAAAAATGTCGGCATTTAAGAGACATTTCCATCGCAGATTGCACGATAATAACGACGAAACTTGGCTGAGAATTGATTAGACGGTCATTCGCCGTATTGTTTTGCAGCATTATCTAAGATCAGACACGAAAGATTATTGCATCTGTGATTTTTCACGTGCGATGCGGTAAGAGAAAAGTGACTGGTTGCACGTGCTCGGGGCTTTTATTATCCGAGCAGCGAATTTCTTTCTGTGTTTTTTTTCACTGATCTTCCGAGATGCAGAATTTCAGTCCCCAGAGATCTCTCGGGTTTCGCTATATTCTTTTTATTCTCTAAGTTCGCTTATTTTTTCGATCGATCTGTCGTTCCACGACGTTCCAGCTGTGTGCTCCGTAGCTCATTGACATTTAAACTTTCGAAATTGCACGCTGCTACAGCTCACGTATTCCCGCTCTCGTATAACACGATACAGTGACTCTTGGGGAGAGCACACGACTCCGAACGTGCAAAACTATCATGGGGAAATTTTCCTCTCCTGCTTCTAATTCAATTTATACACACAATCATTCTATTTTTTTCCTCCTCTGCACACACACGCACACAATCTCGTATCGGATTGTTCGTGTGCGCGTACGTGTCGAGGGAATAAGAAGAGCGTAAATACGACGAGTGTCGAATGAAAATACCATGGGGAAGATAGGCATTTTAACATTTAAATGCCAATTGCTCACCGAGAATTATACCGAACAGATTATTTTACGTGATATATACATTCTCGGATCCCCCTGTGACAGATTTTCGAATTTTCTTGCAAAGAGAAAAAAAAATATTATTTTTCAAAAAACCACGATAAAAAGTGTGTATTATTAAATTGCAGTGACTTGAAAAACTCTCAAGAAAATAAATATGCAGTTGACGAAAAAAAAACACACGTATATTTGGGAAAGAATCACGAGAAATGAATATGTATTCATTCTCTGCTAGAATAAGTTTTCTTTTTGCATTAAATGAAGATTATGAGAAAAAAGGCGTTAGATTCAGGATGTAGTTACTTTGTTCGTCCTTAATGCACGTGCGGTGGTGTCAAACTCACACGTTCCCGAAAGAGCTCTCGCGGATACACACACTCCGGAGCAGTTACAGCGACATTTATGTAGTACTCACGTGTGCGACGAAATTGCCGTTATTCGATCCAACATTTCCTCCCAATAACAGTTTTCTCGACTGAGAAATACGAGTATACGTGCAATGAAAATTTCATGACTGGGCAGTAATCGTTTTTTTTTTCGTTGTTCAAGTTTTAATCCTCGTGACCACTTTCATGATCTTTTGGACGAATTTTTCTTTTTCACAATGTACATACACTTGAAAAAAAAAACTTGAAGTGAAATCGTTCTTGATTGTAAATCAGAGTCCAAAGATTTTTCTCCCTTGATATTTAATTTCACGGGGGGAAAATAAAATAGAGGGTTAACGCACGACGATGGGTGACGGAGTCATTGTAATCATTTTTAAATATCTAATTTAAGAGCCGCAGTATTTCTTAGCAGCCATTATACATTTTGATACAAACTTTTACGAGTTATCAAATTTTATAGCTTTCGCCAACGACATCGTAAATAACCTAGTCCACTTCTTTATTAATTTATCCGAAGGGCTACTTAAATCCCATCGTGATTCATAGGATGAAGCACTGCTCTTGCTTTTTGTCTCGCGAAAATAACGATGCATAAATTACGATCGAAATACATCGGCGCGAGGATCGAATTTCAATTATTTTATCAAATATATTTATACAAGCAAATGAAAACTGCTGGAGTGTTTGAATATCTCATCGCCCCTCATTATATATTTTATGGATATTTTTTTTTATAATTGCATGAATGAATCACGCGCGAAATGTATTTTCGCATTGTATCGACGAAAGGAATAAATAAAATGAATGCAAGTATACGGGGACAAATTGATGAAATCTGACGAATCGAGTTTTGTGCTGACGATATTTGTGATTTTATTTTTCGTACGGAAACCACGAAAGCCGCAGTTTGACGAGGGATAACTCCTTTACAAGAGGGGAAAAAGCCGGAAATTCGTGTTACCACCCACGAGAATCAGGTTCGGAGAGAAGGATCACCGAAAGCGAGAAAATCGAGCCAGCGAATAATACTCGAGCGGAGCGAGAAAGAGAGAGGGAGAGTCGATAAAGAGCAGCGAAGCGCGAAGCACGCGACCGCAATAAAGTCAACGAGGGTATAGAGCAATAATCTTCCCGAGAGAGGAGAGAAAAAGGGATCGGGAGAGAAATAAGAGAGAGAGAGAAAGTCCGTATACTAAGAAAAAAAAAATTGACAAAAAGTTTGCGCCAAAAAATGTAAAGAATGAAGGAGTTCGAAATTCTCAATCCTTGTTATCAAATCAATGAAAATAATCGAATTCTCGGAGAAACGACTTCCTGATTATACGGCGATTCTCGAAACGGCAAAACACTCGATAAAAAAACGAAACGTAATTACGCTCCCGAAAGCTACAGCATATTTCTAACGAGAAGTGGATGAAAAACAAAGGATTCGTTTCGATCCTCGTATTAAAAGAAAATAATATCTCATCATCGTTATTATCTGAGAAAATAATGTTGAAAATTCTTCTTAACGATACTTGGTTTTCTTCTTCTTCTCCTTCTTCTTCTTCTTGTTTTTTTTTTCGTCCTCCCGTCTCCTTTTTCCTCTCGTTCTGTTCTCGAGAGTGATCCGCGCGACGGGACAGACCGAGACAGAATGATGGAGAGTCGAGTACAGTTACGGTATTAGACTAACAAGACGTACTTCCGACTACAAAGTAAAGGGCTTTAAGATTATCTGTAGTTCTCCAGCAACGATGAAAAAGATCGAGAGGCATTCTGCACGAGAGAGACAGAGATAGCAATGGAGAAAAACAGAAAAAAGGGGGAGAACGAGAGAGGCTCGCATTGTTCCACGTAGGTAGACGGTAATGTGTACTCCCTTTATTGCTATAGAGTACAACAGAGCAAGCCTATACGCAATAATCCCACAGTAGTCTAAGAACCCAAGAGCAGAAAACTTGACTGGGTTAGTCGTTGCTCTCTCCGCCGATCTCTCGAGAGTTATATATTTTACATAATACACCCCATTTTCTCGACTTATTACAAAATGCACACACGCGTTTTATAAAACATATATTATTCCTACATTTTGTAAAATACACGCGCATACATAAATTTTACAATAAATTTGTGTAATATGGTGAACAAACGTGAATATTTGATCGCGCGACCTAATCTTATATCGAGAAAGAAAGCAAATAGAAAAGAAATGTTGAAGAGAAAAAACAAACACGAGAGAAAAGAGACACGGGTGGTCGAGCCATCATTCACATATATACATGCGCTTTTTCGACCGCTTTTGTTATTTCGCGTGTGTATTTATCTACCAAAAATCGTGCGAGTCCTTTATTAGGAATACATATTCTCATATTCCAGACTCAATAAATTGTGGTGGAAAGAAAGCCGAAGCTCGGACAACACACGCATCGCGGATGATATCTATTTGTCTATCTATTCAAACGAAGGCGGCACATATAGTACACGGGATAGATTTGCCCAGGAGGGGGAGGGGAGAGCAGGGCTCCGAGAGAGACGGAAATAGAGGATTGAGGAGAGCTAAGAAAAGCGAGAGGCGGGAAGGATCACAATGGGATCCTCTCTTTCCCCAGAGCACCATAGCAGAGAGAGAGAGAGTCTCCGATGCTCGTACGTTTTCTTCCTACAAATCTGCACGAGAGCTTATTGTCCCTAGAATCCTATAGCTTCTATCGCGCCCACGCGTATCCTTCTCGTTCCTTCCCCATTTCTTTGTTGAATTTCTGATCGTGAAAGATTGCGAGACACTTGGCCGAAAATGTCATTAAATCGCGATGAAGACAACCCGGTTATCCGTCTTCGCGCGTGACTTTTTTATCTTTTTTTATCATTTATCTCAACGACGATAACTGTTATTTTATTAACGAGAAAATAGCTCCTTTCCTATATCGTCCGAACTGTATTACGATCGTGGACACTCTATCCCCAACGTGTTTTGAGCGCTTTAAAAAGAAAATGTTAAAGAAAGCCATTCGGAGAGTGTCTAATGTCTTCTCGCCGGTGCAAAAATCAGCCCAAGGCGAGTCCGTCCGTTATTCCCTGGATTTTCCGACACACATTTCAAGAGTAATAAGGGAACGATATGATGAAAAAGGTGCAACGTGCACTTATAAGTGTGTGTGTGTGTGTGTGTGAAGAAATTAGAAGGAACGGCAAAACCGTTTCTCTCGTCATTTCTGACGCGCGACGTGACGAGATTCGACGCCCAAGGCATCATCTGCATACGTAATTGTACAAAGTAAAATAAATTTTTATAAATTCACATGGGCATGATGGCCAATAAGGAGGAATCCGACGGAAAAACGAACCGGGATCCTTGCGTGTATAATAAAGCAAAAAAAAAAAAATAAGTGGAGAATATCTGTTGCTCGACAGAGAGCCTCTATTTTCAATCTTCGTCTCGCTGCGAATTCGCCGCGTCGTCCTGGCGTAAAAGATTTTAAAGCTGGATACACGCGCGCGCGACACTTTTGGAATTTGTGACACACGGAAGAGAGAGAGAGCTTCGAAATTCCCACGTGAAGAATTCCAATTTAAAGTTTCTCTCTTTCCACCGCGCGGTGGCGTATATCTTATTAAAAAGGCAAGATTTCTTCGTGTCGCATAAAAGATTTGCGTCTTTTTCGTAGCTCGCGCGGCGACGGCGACGCGTCGCTAAGAATTCCCGCATCATCGATCAGTATACACACACGCGAGAGTTGTCTCTGCCGCATTTCTATGCCCAGAGGTGTCGGAGACCTTTCCCCGAGAACCGGGAAAGCAACGGCACGTCCCAGCGGACCGTCCGGGATCGCGAAGCGAACGTACGCAAAACTAATATCTCCGACTTTATTATTCTTCGTGCTCGCGAGCAAGAATAATAAGCGAGATGAGAATGGGGGAAAAGTGGCTGTCAAATTTGTGACTAAAATTATATGCGGACAGTTAATTAATTTTTTTTCCTTCCTTTCTTTGTTTTTTTCATCAGGTCGTTCTGTTGAGCGTGATGCGCGATGCGATAGAGAAAAAGCCCTCGCAATTAAGTATACACGGTGCAGTGTGGAATAAGTATGCGGGCTTGGGAAAAATGTGCGGGCAAGCGAAGAAGCGCGTGGTTTACAAACGAAACGAGGAAAGGATAAAAAGAGTGACTTTTCTTCTGCCTATATTTCTCGGTGGAAAGATTTAGTGCCTCTTGAACTTGCCAGAAGCTAAGCAAACGTTACACAGAGAGAAGAAGCAATGAGGGAAATCGCTCCAATGAGCCCCCCTCGTCTTTTGGCTTCTCTCTCTCCCGCGCGCGGCTCATCCAACTCTCTCGTGGCATTTCCAAGAGCTTGCGATCAGGATGCTCGAAAGGTCGAGGGAAGACTTGTAAATCCTGCGAAAGAGGGAAAAAGAGAGAGAGAGAGAGAGAAGGATACAGTCCCGCAAGTTGTTTTACCGGTGTTGACCGTTGCCTCATCTTCGGCCACTGCGCGCAACATTCCTTTTTTCCTCGCTTATTTTTATCCTCTCCTTCTTTTCTCCGCGCTCTCCCCTCGTATCATCCTGCGCCGTACCAACTTTTCCCTTCTTCCTCGCTCCTTCTTCTTCCCTCTCGCGTGTCGCTCCCGTCAGCGCCGAGAATTCGAATAAATCGCTAATCGTCGTCGGTATTTATCCTTCCGCGTGTGTCACACACGCGTGAAACTCGAGAAATTTTTTTTGGACGGAATAAAACACGCTTGTCTTATCAATTTCATGCATCGATGTTTCATTTCCAGGGTGTCATTCGAATTATTTTATCATGCGACGCAATTATATAATTTATCATTTCAAAAAATTCATACAATACAAAAATTTTATATCATTCAACACTTTCACGACACATATGTTGAACTACACGTTTTTTCCGTTCTCCAAAAATAGTAAAGTGTTATTGAATCTATTACAAAATAAACATATGTTGGACGAATCCGAAAGAAATGTCGAACTCTTGGAAAAAATTTGCTCGCTTTCTTCCAGTTATTTGAGAGAAAATAAATCGTCGTATTAAATAACGAAGAGCTACACACGGTATGGGAATGAAAAAGCGGAGGTTCGATAAGTGAGAAAACGGCCGAGAGCCGGTTCATTTTGGAGAGTGGTTCAATAGCCCTTCGCGTGTAGCAAAAAAGAGGAAAAATAAGGGGAGAGAAATAAAAAAAGGGAAAGAGAGAGGGCCCTTCCGATAAATCTTGAAGGACCGACGTATTTATAATCTCGATGCTTCTTCCCTCTCGGCACGCACCTTCGCTTATTTTCGCGCCGCTCGTTTTTGCCAGCGCCGAAACTTCGGCGAGACCGAAAAACCATACTTTGTTTCTCTCGCCAACTTTTATTCCTCGTTTTCTTCTCCCCTGGACATTAAATATACGTGAATAAGTTACTCGCGACGCTCACGAAAGGATGTTGCTCAATTTAACAGGCCGAATATATCCTCGCTGCGTTCATTCGCACCCGAATCCTCGCATTAATTTCCTTAACGAACCGCCGAAAGATAACTCGACACGAAATTATTGCAGGCCGTATAAAAGGCCTTTGAAAAAAAAGTATACGCGAAAAGGACTCTAATCGCGAGACCAACAATTATTTTCGTGACGAAAAAAAAGTCGTGAGCGATGAGTGCAATAACTTGAATATGAGAGAGCTTTTGAAAAATGGGAGGCCGATGAAGAAAGGACTTATTCAAATGGATATAAAATTTGATGAGAAGGCCATTTATACCGGGGGATGAATGGGGGTGCATCGCGTTTTGATATTTCGAAGCGATTCAATGTCGTACTTTTAAGATGACGGGAGGGGGGGGGGCTCCAAGTTTTATCGGCGTTATTATATTATACATTATAATGATCGTCATGAAGATAATATCGATGCGGCGGTGTGTTCTCACCGCGCGCGCGCGCGCGGCGGAGGAACGCGAGGATGAGGATTGGGAATAAAAGGAGCGGGATCGCCGTGGCAGAGAGGCTTCATCTCCGTCGCTCGCGTTCGCGGAATGAGAATTTGCTCGGGCTTGTTCCCCGGGTGTTCGCGTTCTCTCTCTCCTTCTCCTCTATGTGTACCTGCCCACCAGACAAATCCTGGCTATTACTCGAGCGACGTTATGTTAGATACCGAACGAAGCGTCGGGAGAGCGGCATTTCAGCGCTCCTCGTCGCTGGGATAAGTCGCGGCGAGACACGCACACAGGCAGACCGAGGCAGACGTGTACACGTATTTGTATATAAATAAGAAACATTGCGAGGCTCTCGCGAGACCTGTGTCTTCGTCGAAGAATATAATGGTGGAGCGAGGATTGACCCTTGCGGTACTCCCACCAGCGCAACGCGCGGCGGCTCGCCAACAGTCCCCGGCACAATGCAACGCCTATGCCTCGCTCTCGCTCCCTCTCGCGTGATCGCCCAACGGTTTAACCATATCTATCTCTATCTATATATGTATATATCCCGCCGGGACCGGCGAGGCTTCGCCGCCGAGCGAGACCAGGACTACGGTCGGGGTCATATTCTCATCGGCCGATGTGTGCCGCCCGATCCTCTTTATTTCGATCCTCTCTCCCGAGAAACGAGATAGAGCGATTCCACCGCACAATTATTTATTTTTCGCAAAAACCCCCCGTGCATGCCTCATCGAATTATATGACATAATGCCGACGATCGGGGAATCAATTTTTTGCACTCGTCAGCTTCGAAAATTACCGCTCCGGGAAATTTTCCTCCTCTTTTCCTTTTTTTCTTATACAACGATAACTAGAGAATATGTACATTTTTTTTCGTGAGAAAATACCTCTATCCTACTTATGCTCGACATAAAAGGTAAACGTTCCAATACTTGAGCGTGTCCTAAAACGATGAATTATTATCAGAGAGTCTGATTGTATAAATAAGTTTAAATAATATATATGTTTGTACTATATAGAAAAAATAATTAAGACATTTATATTGGGAAAAAATCATTCAAACATTTCAAGTAATATAAAAAGTATCGTTCAACTATTATTGGGACGTGTGTACCTTAAGAAATTCCATTATTATATTCATATCCAATTCAATATCAAAAACTATTTTGCTACATTTATCAGCACTCATTCTATTCAAACGCTTTTTCACAATGCCAGAAAATAACTTATTTGTACACAATTAACGAGTGACAATTTTAGTATGCAGAGTTGAGAGTATGTAACGTAATAACGCGGACAATAATAATGCATCGAGGAGTTTTGTCGCGGGCTTATAATTCCGCGAGGAAAAGAGGCGAAGAGCGAAATGAGTTAATTTTCTCGTGCTCGCGCCCGGCTATCGCGGCAAGCCCGTGACTCTACACGTTATCGTTCATTCTCCCTGGGATAGAGAATACGTGTGTGTTACGTCGAGACCTTTTCTCTCTTTCGTTCAGGAAGAGATAGAGAGAGAGAGAGAGAGACGACGGGGGCGCTCGCGAGACTTTCCGCAATCCCGTTAGCAATGCGACAACAACACGACGACGTGTATAGCGGATGGAAGAGTCAAACCGATAAGTACTTTGCAAAGGGAGTAAACTCCTTACAGGTTCTCTCTTATCTTTCCCATTTTTCCCTGCCCTCGGACGCGCGTCCAGCGAAAAAGGTAACCCATTATTTACCGCGTCACACGAGACTCTCAGAGACTTCCAGAATTAATCCGGAATACATACTATATATATACGTTATTTATTTCTTGACGAAAAAACCCGATATCATTTCCGATAACTCAGTCACTCCCCGCACTTCCTCAAAATTCAATATCGTTCGATTTTTATCCTCGTTGATAAATATTTGATCAACTATTTTTGATATTTTGAAATTTTATATTATAATAATGATAGCAAAAGAACACTCACCGAAAATGTCAGTTGGTCGCTTCTCGAGTTCTCAAGCTCTCACTGCTTCTGTAATTAAAGATAAAAATTACATTACACAACAATCTGAATAATAATGTGAGAATAAAAGAGTTACAGCTTTGAGTTTTTCTCTATCGATAATAAAAATGTTAAATATACAGTGGACTCTCTCAATAAGAGCCCAAAAGCCCCCAAGGGGAAGAGTTTTTCTCATAAATCGCATACCCCCACCAGGCGCGCGCTCCGCGCT